>CAUYSK010017121.1:0-125417 GCA_963575035.1 Avahi laniger | reverse complement strand
TAATTTCTTTCTATTTTTGGTAGAGACGGGGTCTCGCTCTTGCTCAGGCTGGTCTCGAACTCCTGAGCTCAAACAATCCGCCCGCCTCGGCCTCCCAGAGTGCTAGGATTACAGGCGTGAGCCACCGCGCCCGGCCTCAATCTAGCTCTTTTGATTAGGGTTTGTGTGGTATATTTTTTCTATTCTTTTTCTTAAATTTTTGGATATTTTTTAGAGACACGGTCCCACTCTGTCACCCCGGCTGGAGTGCAGTAGCACAATCATAGCTCACTGCAGCCTCAGACTCCTGGGAACAAGCAATCCTCCCACCTCAGCCTCCCAAATAGCTGGGACTACAGGTGTGTGCCTCCAGGCCTGGCTAATTTTCTCTCTCTCTCTTTTTTTTTTTTTTCTTTTAGAGACAGGGTCTCCTGATCTCAAACTCCTGGGCTCAAGCGATCCTCCTGCCTCATCCTCCTGATTTACTGGGATTATGGATATGAGCCACTGTGCCCAACCCTATTCTTTTACTTTATCATTTTACTTTTACCCTTTATATCTTTATATATAAGTGGGTTTCTTTTAGATAGCATATAATTGAGTCTTACTTTTTTATCCAATCTGATAATCTCTGCCTTTTCATTGGAGTATTCAGACCATTAACATTTAATGTAATTATCAACACGGTTGAGTTTAAATCTATCATCTTGCTATTTGTTTTCCTATTTGCCCTATCTATTTTCCGTTGATTTTCTTCTGGCCTTCTTTTAAATTAACTAAATTGTTTTTAAGATTAAATTGTGATCTCTACCATTGGCTTCTTAGCTACAACTCATCTTTTTGTTATTTTTTAGTGGTTGTTCTAGGGTTTACAACATACAGCTTTAACTTACAACAGTCCACCTTCCAATAATAATATACCACTTCACGTATGATAGAAGAATCTTACTGTAGTCTAACTCCATTTCCCACTTCCCATCTTTTGTACTATTGTTGTAATAACTTTTACTTCTATGTATGCTATACTGCATTGTTATTATTTTTGCTTTAAACAGTCTTGATTTTAAAGAGATTACAAATTGGATTTTATTTGGGGTATGTACTTTGTGCTTCTACTTTCCTTGCTTTTTTATTTTGTTTTTTCTCCTTTTTCTATATTTTTAGATTAACATTTCTTTTCCTCTTTTCTACTGGTTTGAAAGTTATAAAATCTCATTCTAATTTTTTACTCGTTATCCTTAATTTTTTAACAATCATGCATAATTCAAAGTTTAAAATTAGTGTTTTCTTTCCTCCCAAACAATCCAAGGAGCTTGTCTACTTGTGTTCTTAATTTACGTGTTATTTAAACCTCCAACACTACTCATTACTGGTACTATTTTATTTTACAGTTAATGCTTACATTGGTTTACTTTTTCTACCAATTTGTTTGCTCACTACTGCTTTTTCTATGCACTTCTTCCTTCCTGATTTAGTTCTCATCTTTTTGAAAGATACTTTAATAAGTATAGGAATAGTAAACTTATTTGGGCCTTGCCTGGAAATATCATTATTTTTCCCTCATTCCTTCATGACAGTTTGGCTGCGCATATAATTCTAGGTAGAGAGTTTCCCTCAAAACTCAAGTAGTTCTTCTAATTCTTTTGGTTTCTAATATTGCTGTTGAAATCCTCAGTCTGTCTGATAATTCCTTTTTTAGAAAATCCGTTTTCCTCTATGGTTTATTTTTTAAAAAAACTCTTTTGTTTTTGTTTTCTACAGTTTTACCACAGTATGTTCAGGTGTAGATTTATTTTTATCTGTCCAGGACTTAGGTTTCTTGGATATGAGAATCCATGTCTTTGATCACTTCTGGAAAATTTTTAGTGGTTGTTGCTTTGAATATTGACTCTCTTCCATTCTCTCTGGACCCTTCTCTGATTAGGTGTATGTTGGACCTGCTCATTCTGTCCTCATCTCAGCCCCTCTTTCATAATTTTTCAAATCTCTCTCTTTCTGCCTCCTATGGGGTAATTTCTTCACAGAATTATTCTGTCTTACTAATTATTGCCTCTGCTGGTTTATTCTACTTTGAAACTATCTGTTCAGTTTATTTCAATGCTTTTATCTTTCATGTCTAGAAAGCTACATTTTACTTTTCTTTTCCATAATGTCTTATTCTTATAATTCTGATTCCTAGTTTTCCATTTCTTCGGTTTGAATCGCACTCATTTCATAGTTTTTTCTGTTGGTGTTCTCTTAGATCCTTGGCTGTGCTGGTCTGCAGCCCTTTGGTTTCCTTCTGCTGACTCCAGCAGGATTGTTTCCCATGTGTTTTGTAATTTTATATGGTGAGCTCATCTTTAGGTTTTTAATTTGTTTTGTTTCTGGAAGAATTCTGTCTGGCCTGGGTTTGGGGAGTGTCCCAACAGAGTAGTTCCATGGTAGCTTGTGCCATTTGCCCCAGGAATAGGACAAGCCTGGGATAGAAATGTCTTGGCTTGGCAGTTCCCACCGAGTAAATGCAGACCTCATATGGGTGAGAAGTACAGCTGTGGGTTTGTAGGGTATCACAAGAGACTTCTTTTGTTCCCATTCATGCTTCCTTATTATCATCCTTTAATGGTGGCCAAGGGTTTTGTTTTCTGGGGGGTCTTTTAGAGGGGGATGGTTTTGGGTTTATAGTCCCCATCCTCAACTCACCCTGGGTGCAGCCCCCTGAGGGTCCGAGCCTCCCCGCAGTGGTCAGTTACCACTGTCCTCCCCTTGAGCCCAGGGCCTGCCTCCCACCCACATGATCATCGAAGCCCAAGGCCCTGGTGGTTCTCAGGCCCGTCTCCCCTCAGCTGTGGTGCACCGGCTCCCGCACATGCCTCTCCCCGTCTCCAATGCAGAGGATCCTTCTTTCTGTCTTGCTCTTCACCCATGCAGTAAAACACACTGAATTATGTTCTGTCCAGCATCTCTAGGTGTTTCCGGCTGCAGAGTTTCGGCTTTCGCTTACCCACCTGCTCTCTGAACAAGAAGCTCTAAGTTAATCTCCCTGAGCCTCAGTTTCTTCTTTTGTAATAGCACTTCTGTCATGGGCTCCTTGTGAGAATTTAAATGAGAGAAAGTAGGTAAAATGCTGAGCATGATGCCTGGCATGTTGTAGAAGCTCAAAAAATATAAGCTATTGTCGTCATTATTCTAGAAAATTTGGAAAGTTTGGAGAAGTGTAAAGACAATAAATGCCTGACTGTCCCTGGCAGTCAGGGTTAGCACTTTAACGTATTTCAGCCTTTATTCATGTGTATATCCATACATTACTCAGAAGACAAATGTGGTTCTGTACATACAACTTTGCATCTGCTTATCTGATTAATGTGTCAGCCAGCTTGAGTTGCTATAACAAAATACCACAGACTGAGGGGCTTCAATAATAGACATTTATTTCCTCACAGTTCTGGAGCTGGAAGTCCAAGGTCAGGGGGCCAGCATGGTCAGTTTCTGGTGAGGGCTCTCTTCCTGACTTGCAGACGGCTGCCTTCTAACTGTGTGCTCACTCTGTCGGGGGAGCTCTCTAGCATCTCTTCTTATAAGGGCACTAATTCCCATCATGAGGACCCCACCCTCATGACCTAATCACCTCCAAAGGCCCCACCTCCAAATACCATCACATTGGAGGTTAGGGCTTCAACACATAAACTCTGGTTTGCAGGGGACACAATTCTGCCCATAGCGATCAGACTTCTCCATCCAACAGCTGCCCCTGAGCTCGGAAGTTCATCCGTGATCTTGGTGAGAATGAGATTGTCAGGATCACATTCTCCTTGGACAGAACCTGTGGCAGCAGAAGGGTATGGGGCTGAGAACAGCCCATGAGTGTGTGTGTTTGCAGGGGGCAGAATAAACTCTGAGTATTTCTGCCCAAGGCCAGCCCCACCAGGTGCCAGGCCTGAGTCACCCTGTCTTCTCTTCTCCTGCCCTCCATGTCCCTCCCCCTGCAGGTCACCATGATGAGATTCGAGCTTTCTCCTCCAGTCACTTTTCAGCTCCGGGCTGGCTCAGGACCCGTGTTCCTAAGTGGCCAAGAATGTTACGGTAAGTCCGAGCTTGGACACGGGAAAGGTCTGAGAGTAAAGTGTCTAGCATAGGGCTAGGGACATGCTAGGTACTCAAACACTTGATGGATTTTGAATTTTTGGAGAAAGTCCCCAAAGGAAACATGATTGCCAGTAGCCTGGGCTTGGAAGGCCACAAGCAAGGGTCCTGGTCCCAGGTCTTCTGTGCCTCCCCGCCCTGTCCCCTGTGGGTGTCAGCCCCTCACCTGTACTTGGGTTCAACCTGAAGAGTAGCTGTGAGGAATCAATGGGCTCTTCAAGGAAAGAACGCAGCCTAATACCTATGGTAACGAGCTCGGAAGACATCGCTGCTCTGTGGTACACACTGTGGTAGTGACAGGCACCGTAGCTACTTGGCATAATGTCGATCCCTTCGAGATCCTTCTTCTCTGCACAGTTGTGCCTCTTCCATCCTGTTTAAAAACCCTTGGCAGGTCCCAAATCCCTTAGGATAAGGTGTGACTCTTCAGCGGCCCGTCTTAGGGGCCTCCTTCCCCTCCCCCACTCTGCCCACCTGCAGCCTTGGCCGCGCCTCTGACCCAGACAGCACAGTTCCCTGCCCTCTGCGTTCCCAAGTCCCCTACCCCCACCCTGGCTTCCACAAAGGGTGTGGCCCTTTCCAGGGGTTGGCAGGTGACCACTTTCAACCCCCACACTAAGAGTCCTCCAGGGCGACCTTGAAGCGGAGCAGATTGCAGGGCGGGAGACAGGCGTCCATCCTGGAGCTCAGAAACTCTGCCCCTGGCCCCTTTCTCACTCTGTCACAGAAACTTCAGACCTAACCTGGGACGAGGACGAAGAAGGGGAGGAAGAAGCGGAGGAGGAGGAGGAGGAAGAAGAGGATGAGGATGCAGATATAGACATATGTGCGGAGGACACCCCTGTCAAACATGCCAAAAGACCATCATCGAGCCAGAAGCAGACGAGTGTTGCCAAGGTGGGGAGAGGAGGGTGGCTGTTCCAGATGACGTGGGGACTCTGCAGAGGCACCTGGTGGAGGGGCACCAGGCGCCCAAGCCTCCCAAGTGCAGCGTGCAGGGCAGGCCACGGCGGCTGCCGCCAAGTCCTGCCAGGCGCTTGGCCTTGGGGACCTCGTGGATCTCGGGAGTCTCTTCTGGGCCTGGGCCTCACCCTAACTCTCCTAATATGCTCGGTTTTGGTTCCCAGAAAAAAAAGCTGGAAAAAGAAGAGGAGGCAGCGAGGTAACTATCAAATTAGCCACAGTCTCTCAGCTGGGGTACGTAGTGGTAGAAAGACCGTGGTGCGATCGCTGTGCGCATGCGCACGGCACACAGATACGGCAGCACGTGGTGGGCGCCACCTTTTCCAAAGGCGTTAAAATATTATCTTCTGACTTCGTTCCACTTAAGGCAATTCCTTCCAAAGAACCCTGCCCAAAATATAAGGGAAACTATACGCACTAAGAAACTTTTCTTGGCATTATTCAAATCACAGGGACAAAGTGGCAAGCATTCTAGATGTCTACCGATGTAACAGTTGCGTAAACCATGCCAGGTCTTCCCAGCGGAATATCACAGAACTCTGACGAAGGGTACAGCAATCTGAAAGTGTTGAGAGGGTTCAAAGGACAGGATAGCAAATCATTTTATTTCACACTTCCAAAAGGAGTTTGATCAAAAAAAGAAAGCGTGAAAGGAAGCACACCAAAACGTTCACATTGATGGGAGGTCAGGAATACTAAGTAATTTATTTTCTCATCTGTTTGCTATATCTTGTGTAGTATGGTTAACATTGTGTTTATAATGAAAGATACATTTCTGAGAAATAAAAGATGAAAGCCTAAGAGGAAAAAAAGCACCTTGTTTAAAGAGGGTCAGAGTGGCCCCTGGGAGGGGACCAGCCAGGGCTGGCTCCGCAGCGTGGACACGCGTGGGCATCGGCTGAGCTCGCCCTCTCCCGCCCCCACCCTGTTCCAGACCCAGTGTCAGAGACAAGAGCCCAGTGAGGAAGGTGAGTGGGGATCAGAGGACCGGCCCCCCCACAGGGGAGGCGGGCAGCTTTGGGGGCCTGCCGGGCCAGGGCAGGGAGTGGGACAGGGGAGTCCTGCCTTCTCTCTGCAGGCCAAACTCACGCTCAAATCCAAGAAGCCGGGGTCTAAGAAATGAGGAGCCGGGGCCTGTGAGACCACCGCGTGCAGAGCGGGCCTTCCCGGGGCTGTGCTGCGCGCGCAGAGTGTCCCCCCAACCCCCTCCATCTGAGCCTGAATGTGACAGGAGTGTTGAGGGGGTGACACCAGAGCCTCTCCCCCCAACTCTCCTGTTGCAGGAGGCCCTGGGGAGAAGAGCCCAACCTCAGGGCCACAATAAAGTTTGCTTTGTCAGAATACTTGTTCCTCGTCCCTGGAGCTGGCCTCCCCGCCAGCTGCGCCAGCGCAAGTGCCCGGCAGAGGGCGACCACGAACCGGCACAACCGGGCCCTGAGATTCCCGCGGCGTCCCTACACCCAGCCCTGACGCCTGAGGCTGCTGTGTCCTCCTCCTGACACCCCAACCCCTAGCTTAGGAGGAGGACCAAGCGTCCGGGCTCTGTGCTGAGCTGTGTGTCGTCGGGAGGGTCTTCCTGCCACCACACTCGCTCAGGGCCGGGTTCACCGGTCCAGAACGTCAGGGCTTCCACTGCTCAGGCCACGAGGCAGTGCCTCGCCTGGGGGGCCAGTCCATGGGGCGTCAAGTGCACACAGCGTCTGTTGGGACCTTGGGGGCACCTGCACGCCCACGCTTGCTTGTGGGGGGCACCAGCTCTTGCTCACACGGACCTCACGCTTGTGAAGGCCTGTGTCGGGCGGGGCCCAGAGGTCTGCACCCTCGAGGCAGCCCTTCGCGGTTGGTAGACGGGGTGAGCTCGCAGAGGTGCTGCCCCTCGTGCCCCTAAGCAGGGCTCAGTCAAGTGTCCAGCAGAGGACTAGGAAAGGGGCCAGAGGACCCGCTGTGTGGCTCTGGCCTCCTGCCCTCTCCAACAGGTGGCTTTGGAGCCCTGTTCACCCATGGGTGACCTCAGCTTAGTCCCTGAAGAAGGCAGACACACAGATGGCCCCCACTTGGAGTCCTACGTGCAGGGCCTCTGCTGGGCCTTTCCTCGCCCGGGCCCGGCACCCCCAGGTATGGATCCCGGGAGGTCAGAGGTCTTGGAACACCTGCATGGGAAGGTCGGCCGGGCTCTGGACTCCCGTTCAGCCATAGCTTCTCGAGGCCAGGGACAGAGGCAGAAGAGGGCAGGGTGGCATTCTTGCCACGCATTTCCTGCACCCCATGAGACAGATGGGGGTGCTATCCCACCCTCTAACAAAAGTGGAAACACAGAAGCCAGTGCCATAACTTCAGTGACCATCAAGTGCTTTGAAGGAAGTGGAACAGGCTAATTCCTGGGGGAGCACTGTTCAGTGAGAGGGTCTGAGGGGTCCCTTGGAGGGGATAGACAAGAAGGGGCATCAGGCTACGTGAGGAGCTGGCAGAAGGACGTTCCTGGGAACAGGAACAGGACGTGCAAAGGGCCTGAGGCACGCACGAGCTTGCAGGGTCTGGGCAGAGAGGAGGCTGATCTGACTGCAGCCGTGCAGGCTGAGCGGGCCCTGCCCCACTTCTCAGGTGAGGAAAGCAAGGCACAGAGGTTAAACAACCTGCCCCCAGGTCACCTTGCTTGGTGCTCTTCCCGTGCCCTGACCCTCTGTTTTTCCACAGGAAAAGGGTGGGCCAGGGCTGAAGCAGGTGGTGACAAGTGGCAGGTCTGCAGGTGGGCTCTGTGTTCACACCAGCCGGGCTGTTAGGAGGAGCAGGCGTGAGACGGCCCAGCTGGGGAGTGTTGAACTTGGCGCTAGGGGGTGGGGATTCGGCACAGCGGCAGCAGCTACTTCTCAGTCCCTTATCACCCCCCTCGATAATGAGCCCCACCTGCCTCTCCCCGTTGCCCCCAGCTCACTCCAGCCAGGGTGAAAGTCTGCCATAGTTTAGGTAAACTGAGGCTGAACCACATTGAGGGTCCTTGCCCTTCCCCCGCTTTGGGGGCACATGATACTTTCCAGCGAGTCCTTTATCTTAGCTGATACTCGTGGCGGCAGTTTTGACAGCGTTGTTGGTAGCAGCCATTTCCTGTTTCTAAATTGGAGACCTGAGACCAGAGAAGGAAAGTGACTTGCCACAGGTCACACAGCCCATAGTGACCAGGACCAGAGAATGGGAAACAAGGGCTCTTTGCGCCAGCCCCCACTTGGGGCTCACCACCAGCTTTCCCATGGGGTGAAGGAGTGAACTGAGTCAGAAAGCCAGGCCCGCAGGTGCCGCAGGGGGAGGGACAAGGGGCTGAAGATAGCCCACCTGGGAAGCCCCCTGGCCGACCCCACAGCCAATTGTGACTGCCAGCATACGTTATCATGGAGACCCAGGCTGGCCAGTGACAGCAGGCTCTGTCCCCACTGATGAGAAGCAGGAGGCCCAATGGCCAGTGAGTCCCAACAGATAAGGCGGACCTCCCGCCCTCCGTCCCCCAGCTGACACCTCCAGCGTGGAACCTGCAGCCTGAGCTGTCCCCTCCAGGTGTCTCTTCCCTTTGACACCCTGCCTGGGCGCGGGTGGGGATGTGGGTGTGAGGTCAGAGTTTCCCAGAAATGAGTTAGGCTCGAGCCAGAACCGATGGCTTTGGAGAAGCAGACGAGGGACATTTCCATGGAAGAGGCAGAGTTTAAAACAGGCCTCAAGTGACGGGAAGAGCACGCACCGGAGATGCCAGGAGAAGCAGCAGCGGCAGAAGCAGAGGGGCGCAGGCTGGGGCGCGCTGGGACAATGCGAGCACCGTGCCGGGCACTTGGGCACCTGGTGCCTTGTCCACCGTGCCACCAGCCAGCTGCGAGGCTTTGGGCAAATCACTTGCCCTCTCTGGGTCTCCTCTGTGGAATGAGGAGGTTGCAGCAGATGCTGCATCTCTAAGGGCCCTTCCAGGTTCGACATGCTTTGAGCAATTCCCAAGCCCTGCCCCGCACCACCCTCCCACACCAGCTCAGCCTGAACCTCCCCAGCCCCCTGCGGTGGCGTTCTCAGGTGTCTGTGTGTGGGGGCAGGGGTGGCAGACCACTTTGTGGATTGCTCTAGCTCAGGAAGGCGAGAAAGAACCTGGAGGTGAGAGTTTCGCCCTCCCAGTCATCTCTTTAGGTAAATAAATCCACGTCGGCATTTCCCCTTCCCGAGACCCATCCTGGGGCACCGAGAACTCTGAGAACTCCGGGGAGCCTAGAGCTGAGGCCTGAGCCCTTCTTTCTTGGACCGGGGCTTCCCTTGGTGGCCCCCCCAAAGCCACCCCCCTCCTGCAGTCACCATCATCCATCTTTCTGTAGGAAGGGAACAGTGTGCATCTCCCTGGTCACCAGCTTCCAGGGCCTCAGATATCGCCTTTAATCCCCCAAATCTGGGAAGGCTCCTGGACCCCTGCACTGAAGCCGTGTGGGGTTGGGCCCTGGAGGGTGGGGACATAATCCACGCAGAAAGGAAAGAACATGGACTCTGGAAACCTGGTTACTCCATCACTATCAGGGTCATTCTGAGCAAATTACCCACCAGCGTGCCTCAATTTCCTCATCTGCAAAATGGGGTAGCAGCTGGCCTGGGACAGGCTATGTGGGACTGGAGGCTGCATGGAAAGGCTGGTAGGTGCTTCATCCCAGGCGGCTGCTGGGGACATGGGGAAGAGGCCCTGAGCTCTTCCCAGCTCTGAGAGGCTCCACGGATGGTCACTGGTGGAGGTGGTGAGTGGGGATGGGTCTTTGCCCAAGGCAAGGTCCAGGAAGCGAGCATTTTGCATCCCGCTGAGGGCTGCTTTGTCGCTTGGCCCCAGCACCCTGAGGCAGGCCTGTCCCCATTTCTCATGGGAAACTACAGAGGCCCAGGGAAAAGGGGCTTGCACCAGCACACCCAGCTCTTCTCGTCTCAGGCCAGCTTTTGCACCTCCCCACCAGGATTCTTCCAAGCCCCGCTGTACCGGCTCCCCACCTGATCCCCAGCCTGCTGCCGGGCAGGGCAGCCTTAACCCCTCCTCCCCAGTGGCAAGGGGCAACTCCAAGCAGAGCCCACCCCTGCCCCCTGGAGAGAGGCTCCTCCTTTTAAGGCTGCTTCTGGGACTTTGCACCCCAGAGTCAGACCCAGAACAAGAGACCCCAGGCCCCGCTCTGCTCAACACCTGTGCGTCACCCTTAGGGACATGGGGCGCCAAACCTGAGGGGAGCAGAAGCTGACCCTGAGCGAGGAGGAGGGGCCCCGCCTGCCACACGCCCCACATCTCATCCAGCGAGCACAACAAGGGTCCAGTATAGAGCGGGGACCGGGGACGGCAGGGCCACCTCCCCATCAAGAAGGCCCGCAGCTCTATCCCTGCGCAGGGCAGCCCAGAGGGCAGGAGCGCACCCCCACCACATCGGCCAAGCGGCCTCACTGGCCGGGAAGGTGGACACCTCACACCTCAGTCTCCCAATTACGCCCTCCTCCCCTCCTCTCCCCCTCCTCTCCCCTTCTCTCTCCTCCTCCTCCCCTCTCTCCTCCTCTCCCCCCTGAAAACCTGTGGCTCCGAGAGACCTTGGCTTCTCTGGGACTCTACCCCTGGGGACTGCCCACGTCTGCTCCTGAGTTTGGGGGCAGGGGGGCAACCGCCTCGAGAAGTTTCTCCAGCGATGGCAGCCGCCGGCCTGCTGCCCAACCTCACGCTGTAAGTGTGTGCTGCCTCCGGGACTGGAGTTGCGTTGCCATTCCAGCCTTGGGGCAGACCTAATCTCCCTGGGACTCCCACCCTTGGGGCAGACCTAATCTCCCCGGGACTCCCACCCTTGGGGCAGACCTAATCTCCCTGGGACTCCCACCCTTGGGGCAGACCTAATCTCCCTGGGACTCCCACCCTTGGGGCAGACCTAATCTCCCTGGGACTCCTCCCCATGAGGACCACCTCCCCATTGCGAGCTGGCAGGGGCGGGGCGGGACGCACCCCCAGCTCCTGCCAGCGCCCACACCTAGGTCTGCCTGGTCTCCCACACAGGTGCTTGCAGCTGTTGATTCTCTGCTGTCAAACTCAGGTAGGCGGGCGCACCCAGCTCTCCCCCTCTTTCCCATCCCACTGGGGGGGTAGTCTCCTTTCAGGTGGACAGAGGCAGGTTCTAGGCTCTCCCAGGTGCAGGATGTGCTTAGGTTTGGAGGGGTCAGCCTTTGGTGGGGCAGGGGAGGGAAGGGGCTAAGGCAGATTTGGGGATTGAGGTTTTTTCTCACTCCTTCCTCTGTCCACCTTTTCTCCTTCCCCTTCTCTGCTCCTCTGTCTACCCCTCTACTCTGGAAGGCTCATGGGCACTCCAGGCTTGAGGGGTGGAGCCCTGGAGTAGTTGGAAGTGGGTGGCGGTGACAGCTCAGGTGAGGCTTGTGCTTGCAAGTACCTGAAGGGACAGGTTTTGATGCAAAACCACTTGTGTGTTCCACTCACCACCCCACCCACCAATAACGGCAGGTGTCGGGCGGGCGCAGTCAGAATGCCTAGCCAGGGTAGGGTGGTCCCTTACCTACAGGGTGAGCCCAGAGAGGTTTGTTTGGGACGGGATTCAGGATTTGCTTCTGCACACTGCCCCCACCCCAAGTCAGCCCCCCACCTCCCCGCCACACACACCTCCCACCCCCCAAGTCTCAGCCCCCTGTGCAAGGCTTGGTCCCTTTTTTGTGATCCTCCATAAAAGTGCAGCTATTAAAATGCACTGGTCCAGAACCGCTCTGGGGAGAGATCGCTTGGCTTTCCCAGGCCAGAGGCCCACTTCTCTTCATATCCAGTGGGGACTTTTTTTGAAGGTAAATGCCTTTTCTCTGGGAGAGGGAAAGGGGCTGCCTTTGAAGCAGTGGGGGGGTGGGAGAGGGAGAGACAACTCCCCCCCTTCCTTCCCCCTTTTGCTCCAGCCCCGTTCCAGGCCTTTTGCTTCACACATCCAGGGAGAGCAAGAAGAAAGCCCCCAGCCTGGCCGGGAGGGGGCTGGGGGTGGGCCCGACCTGCTCTGGAAGGGGAACTAGCACAATAGTGCGGCTGGCCCGGCGTTTATGGCCTGGCTGAGGCCCCATTCAGGAGTCGGGGAAGGTGGCAAAGCTGTCCTTTCCCCCTTGAAGTGCCCCCTCACCCCCCTGGGGGGGCCAGCAGGCCGGACCACAGCCATGCTTGAGGGGCCGTCTGACAAGCAGCTGTCTGCGGCGGTGGAAGGGGAGGTCCCCCCGCAGCGGGAACATGAAAGGGACAGGCAAGGTCCCTCGGGGAGAGGGACTTGTGGGCTGTGGGCTGTGGGCTGTGGGGGGGCGTGGGGCTGCTTTTGTGAAAGGCTTGAAGGGGGACAAGGAGAGGTGGGGGCTTCGGGGGGGCCCTCTCTGCCCTGACCTGAACAGGCTGCCAGAGGGGGCTGCCCGCCAAGAGGGGCGGAGGGCCTGAACCTGGGCCAGGAGGCGGCGCTGGGACAGACAGGAGCGCACCCCCTGGCAGGGAGGCCACTGCTGAAGGGCAGTCGGGGCAGGCCCCCCACCCCAGATACCCACCTCGGGGTTTCCAGGGTGGGGCACAGGCTAGGTGCTGCAGACACCGCCCTGTCCTGGGGTCCTGGCAACAAGCTGGCCTGTGCGGGGGCTGGAGCCATGGCGCATAGGAGGGGTTAACCCCGCACAGGTTAAACTTCCAGCCTGGAGAGCTGCTCCCTCCCAACCCCTGCCTGGAACAGAGTGGCCCCAACAAAGGCTGATCGAGGTCTAGCCTGTCCAGATGGCTGGGATTGGGCCCAGGATAAAGGTGGAATTAGGGATTTGGGGCAGGGCAGGGAAAGGCTGTCCCAGCACAGGACCCAGGTGGAGAGAGAAACAAAAGAGCTGGGGTTATCGCCAGCAGCTGGGCAACCTCAGTCCTTGCGGGAGAGAGGGCAGGAAGCAGACTGTTTCTCGGCCACTCAGTGTTACAGACGGATAAGGAGAGACCCCCGCTCGGAGAAGGTGCTCCTCCTGGTTTTGTACAGTGCCGGGGTGGAAATGGCTCCTCTCCCCTCTCTGGGAAGCACGTGGGCAGGTGGCATCCTCCCCGACTGGCCACAAGCCTCTGTTACATTGCGGCAAAGGAAGCCACTGAAGGAGCAGCTGTCAGGCCACTGCTGATAGCCTCTCGCTGCTGCCTCCGCCTCCCTCCGTAGAGCTGGGCCCCTGCCCCTGCCCCTTAGAGAAGGAAGGAAGGCTGCAGCGGGAACTGGCTTCTCCACCTGCCTGAGCACCCAGTGTGAGGCTGAGGAGATGGGCGTGAGCTCAGGTTTCACTGTTGGTGCTATACAGAGACGCTCGGTGGGGCCCTGCAGGTGCCTTTGAGACCCCGAGTGACCCTAACTTGAAACACCAAACAGGCCATCCTTTCTGCCTGTGTGTGCTGGGCATGAGGTCTTTCCAGGGGAAATCTGGTGTCCTGGCTCGCAGAGCCAAGATCCTGGAGTTCTTGGAAGGTGGCAGGGTCTGATCCGAGAGGCAGGGACAGGGGTTCTGTCCCTAAGGAGCTGTGTGCTCCTGTGCACCTTCTCCATAGAGCATGGGGATGGAACAACATGACCTCGAAGGCTCCTTCCAGCTCCCCAGGTCATGATTGCAGGTCTTCACTGTACCACTAAGGGTCCTCCAAGGATGGGCAGCCACCAGTCCCCTGCTCCCGCGTGGATGCAGAGCCAAGGGGTCATGACTGGCTCACCCACTGGCCTGAGAAGGTCACAGCCATGTGCCCCCTTCACCCTGTACCCTCTGCTCTACAGGACAAGTGGCCTTCCCCCTCCACACTCGCCTCCTCACCCCTCTCCCCTAGATGGACCAGTGGTGGTGTCACCCAAAGCAAATTGACATTATTTTTCCCTTGGTAACCGCAAAGGGGGAGAATCACCCGTCTCCTAATTTTAACCAGTATGTGAGGGACCAGGGTGCCATGACCGACCAGCTGAGCAGGCGGCAGATCCGCGAGTACCAGCTCTACAGCCGGACCAGCGGCAAGCACGTGCAGGTCACCGGGCGTCGAATCTCTGCCACCGCTGAGGATGGCAACAAGTTTGGTGAGAGCCCCCAGGCCACCCACACCCCTGCCTGGCCTCACCTCCTGGTCCATCCCCAGATCCTGGGTCAGGGCTGGGGGCCTCCAAGGGCCTGCCGGCTTTGGGCCTGACAGTTCCCAATCTCCCTCGCCTGAGTTTGGAGGTCAGTCTTGTTGGGGGGCCCCCCCACGCCGTACCCCTGGGCCAGCAGCCCTGATGGAGGATGGACAGAGGCCTTTCTCCCCTCCCCCATCACAGCTAAGCTCATAGTGGAGACAGACACGTTTGGCAGCCGGGTGCGCATCAAAGGGGCTGAGAGTGAGAAGTACATCTGCATGAACAAGAGAGGCAAGCTCATCGGGAAAGTGAGTCAGCCCTGCGGGGGTGGGCACACGCGCTCCCCTCCACTGAGCCCCCCACCTGGGTAAAGACAGAGGCCCTGGGCAGGACTATAACTTCTTATTCCACTCTCAGCCTGGCCGCTTGGCCACTCTCTGGTTTCTGTATGTAAATGAGTCTCCCTCCCAGGGCTCTATCCCCGTTCCAAGGGGGCTAATGGCTGGTCCGCAGTAGGATCCTTGGCTGTGATTTCAGGAGCACTCCCTCCAGCCTTGATCAGTGAGAATCTTAGCACCGACAGGATGTTGCAGTCCACGTGGAAGGCTACGGGCAGATGAGAGTTGAAAGATGGGGTTTGCGTATAAGACAGAAACTCCCTCAAGTTCTGTGGGGTCCACGTCTCCAGCTACAGAGATGCATGATAAGCAGCTAGGAGAGTAACTGCTGTGCGTCGCGGTCCCACACTGCTCAGGAGGGAGAATTCCATCTCCTTTGCAGTCAGGCAGTCCTGGCTGCTGCTTACCCAGATAATCTCTGATTTGCTTATCCTTGTCAAGCCTCAGCCTTCTTGTCTGTAAAAATGGGCACAGCCCTCAGGTTGTCAGTAGGGTCAGAGGGGTGGCTGTGTCTGACACCGTTAGAGGCTGTTGCCTCCCCTTCCAGCCAGCCAGCAATGCCATTCCCACAGACTGCAGGAGAGTTCCAGTACCAAGGGCCCCAGGGCATGCACCCGACTGCATAAGTACCTTGATCTTTAAGCTACATCTCAGGAAACCGAGGCTCAGCATGGTTAAATACCCCACTCAAGGTGCACAACTGCCAAAGGACAAGCCTGTTTAAGTTCAGATCTGATTCCAAGCAAAGCTGGGTGGGTTTTTTTGCAGCTGTTGCCTCTCTAACAGGGGCACCCATCTCACGGGGCAGAGTTCCTTGGGCTTACAGCGCCACGGTCCCCTCCTCAGTCCTGTGAAATAGGCGCCCAGAAGGCAGATAACCCAGACAGGTGGGTGGACAAATCCCCCTCCTCTCCCTTCTCGAGCAGCCCAGCGGGAAGAGCAAGGACTGCGTGTTCACGGAGATTGTGCTGGAGAACAACTACACGGCCTTCCAGAACGCCCGGCACGAGGGCTGGTTCATGGCCTTCACGCGGCAGGGGCGGCCCCGCCAGGCCTCCCGCAGCCGCCAGAACCAGCGCGAGGCGCACTTCATCAAGCGCCTCTACCAGGGCCAGCTGCCCTTCCCCAACCACGCCGAGAGGCAGAAGCAGTTCGAGTTTGTGGGCTCGGCTCCCACCCGCCGGACCAAGCGCACTCGGCGGCCCCAGCCCCTCACGTAGTCAGGGAGGCAGGGGCAGCTGCCCCCAGCAGCCTTCCGGTTCCCTTCCCTTCCTAATCCAAAGACTGGGCAGGGGTGGAGGGAGGGGAGCCAGATCCCCCCGGACCCTGAGGACCGGGAAGCACCAGGGCCCCAGCCGCGAAGGGGGCAGGACTGCGATCAGGCCCCCTCCCAGGCCAGGGGGCAGACCCCCAGGAGAGGAACTGTAGAGTCACCCTGATCTCAGGCGCCAGCCTCCCAGTGGCTCCCTGAAACCAGTGGAAAGGTCAGCAGATTCGAGGCCACCGTCTGCAGGTGGCTGTCCTCAAAGTCTGCTCTTCCTAGCTCCCTGGACCTGCCCCAGCCCCCGAACTCAAACTGGCCAGACAGTAGGAAGGGAATTTGGGTTTTGTTTCCGGAAAAAAGAAGGGAGAAAAAATAAAAGAGGGTTGGCCATTCCTCACATTCCACGACCCCAACCCGCGCCCCCACCCCCAACTCCAGCCCCAGAATAAAACCGTTTTCTTGCAAACGGGCTATCTGAAGCGGGGTGGGGGATCCGACTTCCAGGCTCTGCTCGTCCCAGAGGCCCGGGAGGCGCCGCGCTAGCGCGGCCGAGGAGCGCCCGGGCGGGCGTGGCCGGCAGGTGGAGGGGAGCCGGGACCGCGGGGGCAGGGCCCGGGCAGAGCCCGCCGGGAGGACAGCGGCGGGGCCCGCACCTCGCCCCGCGGGAGGCCGGCAGCCCGGGCGTGCCCAGGCCCGGACGGCGGCCCCTCCCTCTGAGCTCGCTCAGGTGTTCCCGGCTCGCACGGCGCGTCCCGTGCCACCTGTGGGGGCGGAGAGGGCCCCAGCCCCAGGGGCAGCCCGAGCCGCCGGGCCGGGGCCCGGACGGGCGTCCAGCCGGGCCCCAGGCCGAGGCGCGGGCGAGCGGCCTGCGGGGCCTGCGGGGCCCGGCGCCTGCACCCTCCTCGGGGGAGCGAGATTGCTTCTTTCCGGTGAGGAGGGTCGGGGGCGGGGAGGAGGTCGGGACGGCGGAAGGGCAGCGGGCGGGAATGGTCCCCTTGTTCTCCGGTCCCCGCGGGGGGCGGGGGCGGGGGCCACACCTGAGAGCAAACCTCAATTAGAGGCCACAGCGGCTGCACGGCTGCGGGGGAGGGGAGGGGAGGGGAGGGAGGAGCGGGGAGGGGGGGCGGCCCCTGCCCTCCACCCCGAGCTCGGTGGGCCTTCCCCTAGGCCTCCAGGTGTGCACCGGGAGTGGAACTCGGGGGCCCTAAAAGCCTCCTCTTTCCTTCCACGCACTGGCTTTTAATCCGACCAAGGGGGAGGCCCTTCCTCGCGGCGACACCCCCACCTTCAGAGGAAACAGCCTGACCGTGTCTGCGCTTCTGCTGATGGCCCCCCAGCCTCAGTTTCCCCTCCCTCTTCTTTCTGAGAAGAAAGGGGATGAAAGACATCCCTTCTCCCATTTCTCCCCAGAATGGCCTACAAATAAGGGAAGGACAGGAAATTGGGGGGCTGGGGGCTCTGATTTGGTCAAAATGGGAGGCGGGTGCTGCAACAGTTCCAGTGGACGGCAAGGGCTGGGCAAAGCCTGACACCCCCGGCGGGACAGCCAAGAGGGAGGTCCCCCGCCTGGAACAGACATTTCCCCCCAGCTCGTCATAATTGCTTTTTGCCAGGTTACTTTTTTCTCTCCCCCGTCACAAAGAGCCTTAATCCCAGTGAAGACTGCGGCGGGAGCGTTGGGGGCAGTTTGCCGGGATGTGTGTAGGGAGGGTGGTCTGGGCACAGCTGATAACTGGCGACTTCAATGGGACTTTAAAACGGGGGCAACACCCAGCAATTACTGGAGGACAAAGGGTTGGGGGCCCCCCAGGTGTAAAGGACTGGCTTTGGGGGGGCTGGGGGAGGAGGCCAGGAAGGAGGTATGTTGGGGAGGGGAGCTCTTACAATCCCTCTGATTTCCTCAGGAATTTGAGACATTCTTTAAAACTGACTGCCTCCCCCCAGCCGGGCTGTCCAGCCCACCCCCCCTGCCCCCCCCTCACCGGGTTAGAGACGGCTTCAAAGGTGGACGGGGCCCTTTGTCTGGCCTCAGCTTTCTTCTGGGCCTTTCTCCGGCCCCTCCCTCCCTCTCTGACCTCCCCAGCACCGACAGGCCTCTGGGGGCCGGCTCCAGAAAGCTCTCACTGTTCTCTTTCTTGCTTTTTGAGGTGAGACCTGGCAGGGAGGGACACTGCAGAGGTCTGTGCCATGCCGGGGAGTGCCCTCGTGACAGCCGAAGCCCCAAGCCCGGGTGTCTGACTCTGCTCCTGGCCCTGGGCACTTCTTAGCGCCCCTGCCCAGCATCCAGGCTCCGTACCCTGGGCAGCTGTTCTCACTCTGGGGAGGTCTGTTCAGCTCATTCCCTCTGAACTGGTGGTGACTTGAAAGATGCTAAAAGGGAGAAACCAAAGGAATGGGTCTCTAATAATGGAACTTCAGAGGGGACTTAACATGCATGTGTGTGTGGTGGGAAGGACCTCGGACCACACCTGGCTTCAGCAACCCTGGTTGCTTCTGTGTGCCTGAAGGCTCTAAGCTAGTGTGATCAGGGGGTGGCCACAGGGAACTAACTGCTAACAGACCCTTGCTATTGGGGCAAGATGAAGCCACCAAGGGGAAGATGTGACCAGGTGGAGGGAGGTGGCGGCAGCGTGCCTCAAATCCTGTGCCTATTTAGGATTACCAAGAACTCTCGCTAAGAATAGCCCACTTATTGATCACTCCCTGTGTTCTCCAAACAGCGGACAGGAGCCAGAGCAGGAAGTCCGAGGGGGGACATTCACTCACTTTTTAAACCACACAAGCTGGTTCTGCTTATGTCATTCTACTCAGTCCTGTCCCTCAGACACGGGCCAGTGACTTCGCAGTGACCAAGCCAAAAGCCTTGTCTGGGTCCTCAGTGTCCTTGGCCCCTGCAGCGCTTGACATCACGAAGGACCACCCCTTCCTGAACCTCCTTTCGCCCTGCTGCCTGCGACAGGCTGTCCTCTCTGGCTTCTCTGTCCTGACTCCTCATCATAGAAACGTCCGCTGAGATTTCTTCCATGCTCTTCTTTCCTTGTTTGTGTGCTGCCTCTCTGAGCAAGCTCAACGTGTCAGCCATCACCCCCTCGCACATGACGGAACCACTGCCAGACTTCACTGGGCTCTGTCTTAATTACTGCAGTCGCTTCCTAAAGAGTCCCCCTGCCTCCGACACACCCCCACTCCAGCGCTCCAGCGCTTCACACAGGTTGTCCGGCTTACTTTCCCCTGCCGTAACCCACAGCCCCGTCCAGGCCACGCTGTCCCGAGCAGCCCTAGCCCCGCAACTCCCCTTCAAAAACACTGGCAAAACCCTTGCCATCCAGCAAGCCCCGTCCCATCCTCATTCACGAAGATCCCGCTATCTGCATGCAACCTGGCGTGCTATCCTGTGCTTGCACGTCCAGACCACAGCATTCCCCTCTGCTCCGTAGGCTTTCTGCCCCCTTCCCGGGGTGAGTGGCCATCTCTGCTTTAGCTGATCCCGCCAGCTGTTCACCTGCCCTTGCCTATGACATATATCACAGCTTGTCCAGAACTGTCCTTATGTATGTTCGTGTCATGATTCTGCTAGATGGCAGGTGTCTCGGACGTGCAGTCTCTGCCTCCCTGCAGTGCCCAGCACAGTGTGTCCTACAGGGTATTTATTGAGGGACAAAACCACCTGCAGCCCCAGAAAGAAGTCATTTGTCCAGCACCTTCCTGCCCCCCAAGGTGGAGGCAGAAGGAGAAGCCAGAATCCTGCCTTCACCCTCCATCCTTAGATGGACTTGGGTGGGGAGGGTCTTAATCAGTTAATGCAATATTTGTTCATTTTCTACGATGTTCAAGCACGTGCTAATCCCTCGGTTAATAACAAAGATGGGCAAGACAGAGCTCTCGAGGCACTTGAAATTTAACTGGAGGCACAAACTCATAAAAAGGCAGTTCTGGCGGGGCACAGTGGCTCATACCTGTCATCCCAGCACTCTGGGAGGCCAAGGTGGGAGGATCACTTGAGCTCAGGATTCAAGACCAGTCTGAGCAAGAGCAAGACCCCACCTCTACCCAAAATAGAAAAAATTAGCCAGGAGTGGTGGAATGCACCTGTAGTTCCAGCTACTCGGGAGGCTGAGGCAGGAGGATCTCTTGAACCCAGGAGTTTGAGGTTGCTGTGAGCTATGATGATGCCACTGCACTCTACTTGGGGTGACAGAGTGAGATCCTGTCTCAAAAAAAAAAAAAGGCAGTTCTTTTGTGGGACGTTTGGAACTCTCTTTCTCTTAAGATAACAAAGCAGTCTTTGGTACATCCCAAAAGAGTGAAAGAAGATGTAAGAGCTATTAGAAAGAAGTAAACTAATAAACACTGAGCTCCAGGTGGCACTCGAGGCACGCTCACTTGTAACCCCTTATTTAGGGCAGTAAGATGTTCCCATGGGTCACATGTGGATGAGCTCACACTCGGATGTGAAACCTTTCCCCGCCTCACAGCTAGAGAGCGCTACAGTCGAGATTCTTGCCTGTGTCCAACGCCTGAGTGTGATGTTCTCCACCCCTCTGTCCAGGCACAGCGGGGTGGCGGGTGGGAGAGAACACGGGGCATGCTTGCGGGGGCTTGCTGGGAGGACATGATTTCAGTGGAGAGAAGATGCATAAAGGGGAAAACACTGGGAGGGGAAACAGCGTGAGAAAGGCTTGGAGGAAGGAAAATGTGTGGTGTGTTCAGGGGAAGGTGAGCGGTACCTCCGTTCGGCTGGAACTGAAAGTTCCCGTAGAAAAGTGGCAGGAATAATAAAGAGTCTGGTCCTCATCATGTGGCAGGGAGGAGACGGCCAAGGGAGGTGACCAGATGCTGTGGCCTGGTGGCAGCATACTGGGGGCTGAGGCTCTGGGGTCCCGGAGACAGAGTCCGGTTGCCCAGAGGTAGGGGGCGTGGCTTTCAAGCTGATGAGAAAGGGTCGCTTTCAGGCCTTCATCTTTCCTTCTCTTCCTCGGGCTCAGATCTCTGTCCCCTCTCCCTCCTCCCTGGGTGTCCAGGAGCCCTGGCTCAGCCTTTCCAGGAGTTAATATTTAGACAGCGTAGGGGGCACCCCTGGACTCCCCCTCCCCAGCAGGTTGGCTTGGGGGCGGGGCCAGGGGGCACCGGAGTGAGACTGCGGAGAGGGTGGGCAGAGAACCCTACTGCGCAGGCCAGGGAGGGGGCAGAGGGCAGGGCCAGAGTCCACGCGGGACATCTGGCACCAGTGACCTTGCCCAGGAGAGGCCTGAGAGGGGCAGGAGCCCCAGCGCTGTTGTGGGCGCCAGTGCCCACGCTGGAGGACTAGAGAACTCCTGAACTGCTAAAGGTACGCGAGTCCTGGCGGCGCCTCGGGCCTGCTGCGCTCTGGCGCGGAGGAAGCCAACCACCGGGGCCGGAACTAGCCGGCGCCCAGGTCGGTGTTGCAGCCTCTGGGGGAAGGTTTTTGCCTCCCCTCCCGTCCCAGCCAGACCGGGAGGACAGGCCAGCCGCAGCGGGGAGGCACGTTCAGATCAGCTGGCCTTGAGGAGTCTGGGCCTTCACAGGAGGAGGGGCTGGGGCAGAGCTCCACGGGACAAGGACAGAGACGAGGGAGAGGCTGAGCGTGACAGGGGAGAAGGGTCTCCTGGCCTGGCTGTGCCCCCCTGACACACCAACGCGCGCGTGCGCGCGCGCACACGCACACACACACACACACACACACACAGAGCCCTCGCAGCCAGGAGTGACCTTGGCAGCTAACTCTCCTGGTCGACAGGGGGAGCCCTAACTCTGCAGTCCCCTCGGGGCCAGGGCTGGCTGGGCGGAAGAGGCTCCTGCCCAAGGTGGCCGCCCCGTGGAAGGAGTGGGCAGTGGGATGGGATTAGAAGAGAGCTATCCTATGCAGACTTTCCTCTAGATCGAGAGGAATGAGAGGGTTTGGGACCGGGAGGAGGAGGAGGTGCTCAGAGAAAAACAGCACAGTGGGGCGCCCCCAGCTGCATGCCTGCCCCAGCCAGCGCCCAGGGGCCTCCCCGCTTTGCCAGAATAACCCCTCTGGCCGTTCAGCACGAGGGCCGTCCCTCCCTGTAGTCTGTCGCCTTCCCCAACTCCACGCTGGGCTCCCTGGCATCGGGGCCTCTCCCCAGTGCTGTGCCCCGATCAAGGTCGGCCTGCTGTCTGGCCCTGAATTGGGGTTCTCCCAAAGCCACCCCTGAAACTAGTCCTAGAACCTTATGGGGTGAGGGGAGACTTGCTCGCTGGGGCTCAGGGGGAGCCCTAGCTCCCCAAGCTCTCCGCTAACCCCCAGCCCCCATCACTGAGGAAGAGGCAGTGGGAGCCACAGCTTCCTCCTCCCCCTCCCGCTGCCGCCGCTGAGCCGGCCGAGCTGCCGGCAGGTTGTCTTGGCAACGGGAGGCGGAGAGGAGATGCGCCGAGGGATGGAGGTGGATGTCACCGAGGAGGCTGCTGTGCTCCTGCCCCACGCCCCAGGCCCTTGAAGGTACCGCGCATCCGCCCCCTCCTCCTCCCCTCCTCCCCAGTCCTCTCCCCTGGACTCCCCCCATTCTGCCCTGCACCTCGCGCTTCCGTCAGAAGGAGGCTCCCCTCCTCCTCTGCGGGGATCCTGGCTCACGGCCCACCTCGTTCCAGGCCCCTGTCCACAGCTGTCCTTCCTGGCATCTGCTTATTCCAACTCTACCTCTGGGGACCCTTGCACAGAAGGCCCATGTCCTGGGGTGGGTTCTGGTGGGGGGCAGGTAAGAGCAGGGGAGGGACTGAGGTAGTGAGAAAAATCTGGAATCCTAGGGGGCTGAGCTGTCAAAGCCCCCGGTGCCTGGCGTATAGAGGGACAGAGGGAGACTGCTCAGGGCTGGGGTGGCCGGGCCTCCCCTGTTTCTCTGGGACCCTGGCTCGAGGACAGCATGGTAGGGTTGAAGGTTCAGAAAGCAGAGAGGCTGGGCTGAGGCTGGGCTGCTCGTGGAGACGTGGCCTGGTTTGCTCCTTCTCCAAGGCTGTGGCCCCCTCCTGCCACATGACAGGTGCACCCCCCCATATCACTCCTGGCCTTTCTCTCTGAGGTGTGATGGATCTGGTGTTTCTTCCCCCACCCTGGGTTTTCTCTGCCTTCCACAGCACCCCCCCCCCAGCTAAGCCTGAGTTCTTTCTCCTTTTCCCAGCCACCTGGCCCCGTCATCCCTCCTTTCTCTCTGGAGCCCATCCTTCAGGGCACAGTCTTCTCTGTCCCCACTAGCCAGACAGTCCCCCCGCCTGTCCCCTTCTCTTTGAGAAAGAGACCCTGAGGCACACCCTCACCTGTCCCCCTGTGGGTCTCCACTCAGCTATCCCAGAGCCCCCCCCAGATTCTAG
Source organism: Avahi laniger (assembly GCA_963575035.1). NCBI lineage: Eukaryota > Metazoa > Chordata > Mammalia > Primates > Indriidae > Avahi > Avahi laniger. The sequence goes on along the minus strand of CAUYSK010017121.1, from coordinate 102,237 downwards.
ATTTCCCCAACAACAGCTGATACCATCAGCTGACCGGCTGTGGGCAGCGGTTGCCCGGGCAACGGCAGGGCTGCCTAGGTAGGCAAGTCTGCAGCAGGCATGGAGGTGGAGGCCAGGGTGAGAGTCGGGTCGCTGGCTGGACTCACCCCCTCTCCCCCCGCCCGGGGCACCTAAAAGGCCAATAACAGGGTCCTGGGCTGGCTGAGGTTTTTCCAGAGGCAGGGAAGGCACGTCCCTGTACACGCTGTGCTGGGACCTGGGCGTCACCTGACAAGAAGCTGCCCTGGGGAGAAATGGGGTTCTTCTCGCTCTTTCTGCTGCACCCCATGGCAGTTCCCAGGGGACTCGGGTTACTGGAGGGTCAGCCTGGGTCTCCCGTACGGAGGACCTGGTTTCTTTCATCCTTCCATTTGTCCCTTCCAGGGGAGGGCTAATCATTGGGTGAGCGATTCTGGCATCTCTGCTGGCACCCCCACCCCCAGAGGCCGGGCCCCAGAGGCCTCAGCTGCTGCTGTTGGAGCATGGGGCGGCTGTGAATGGGGTAGGAGGTGCAGGTGCTGGAGCAGCCAGGCATTGTCCCCCTCGGTTAGCAGCAGACACCCCCGTGTCTGCCCACCACAACTTGAACTCCCTGGCTGTATGTGAGAAGGCTTGAGGGGCTGCGTGTGTGCGTGTGTGTGTGTGTGTGTGCGTGCGTGTGTGTTTGTGTGCACGCTGCAAGGCTGGGGGTGTGGGAAAGGGAAAAAGGACAGCGCTGCCCGATTCTGCTTCGTCATGATGCCGGGTTAATGCTGCTCTTGTTCGAAATGGATTGAGCTGCAGCCGGGCGGGCGAGCCGGGAAGAGCACACATCCAAACACACACACCCTCGGTGGCCACCCGCTATCAGCTGGAGGTGGGAGGGTGCGGGGAGGGCGTGGGGGAGCCGCCGCCGACTGCCCGCCCCCAGACGCGGATGCTCCAGCACCAGGATCCAGGCAGCCGTGGCTGGCAGAGAAGCAGGGTGGGGGTGAGGGGGTGGGGACCCAGAGGGGAGACCAGACCGCTCAGCCGTGACCAGCTCCCCTCCTTCGCCAGCTCCCACCCACCCCAAGCCAGCTTTTTTCCTGTTATTTGTGCTCCGGGAAAGCACGGCTGGGTTCCTGGAACAGACGCCTATTACCTAGGCGCCTGGGAAAGCGACCGCCCGTGGATCTAGGCCTGGGCCTCTCAGGCCTCAGGGGTCCTCCGAGCGTCTGGGCCACACTGTCTGGGAAGAGGTAGGTGGCAGGGTCTCCCGCCCCTCTTCCCCTTTGTGGGCACTTGGAGCCCCAATACCTGCCTGGGAGCGAGGCTTTGGGTGGCGGCAGGGAACCCCCAGGGAGGAGTCAGCTATGGCCCCCTGCTCAGTGGGAGAGGGGGCCTGGGTGGCAGACCCTGGGATGAGCTGGGTTTGAGCTGATCAAACCTGATTTGGGGAAGAGAGCTGGGGTGTTCTGATCCCAGTAGGTCTGTGCTGCCACCCTAATACCGGCCTTCCGGCTGCTCTGCCCTGCCCACCTCACTGCACCAGCCAGAGATGGGAGTGATGGGGTCATGGGGGCTTGGGGTGGGCGGGGCAGCCCTTCCCTCCCCGCTGAATAACAGACAGTAAGCCCATTCCTCGCGGCCTCCCTCCCACCACCCCAGGTACCCTGGAGTGTTGGAGCAGTTCATTTAGGGGCTTGATGCTGTTGGTTTGGAGCCTGCTCCTTAGGGGAAGGGGTCTGGGGAGCCCCCTTCCAGCCCATGGCTGGCCCGGCTGGGGTGAGGCACAGTGAAGAGAGAGGCTGGGTGGCAGGGCGTGGCTGCGGCCCAACCCAGAGCTCTCCCAGCCCCGGCTGCTGCGGGAATTGAAGGGGCTGAGGCTGAGCAGACACGCAGGACCTCCAGGGTCCTGGGGCTCCGCCTTGCTAGCTCTGTCCCTCCCTGGGCAGACACACCTGGTGTGTCCCTCCCAGGGGACTGGTTGCCAGGTTGGGAGAGTCAGGGCAGCAGGGCCAGGTCTAGCAGAAACAAGGCCGCGGGGCTCTGGGAACGGGGCACAGGGGAAGCCCCCGCTCATGGGTAACAGAGGGCTCTGTGTGTTGCTGTACACGTGCACAGCACAGGACGGGTGCCAAGGAGAGGATGGCCGGGTGGGCGTGAGTGGGAGTCAGCTGCACTGTGTGTCACCGCGTGGGGGCCTCGCTGGGAGAGTGGGCGCGGGATTGGCAAGCAGGGCCTCGGAGTCTCCCCACGTGCACCCGTGTGCACGAGCTCTGCAACTCTTCCAGCGCGGGGCTTTTCCACCTGTGCGCACCTGCGGGTCTTGTGTCAGTGCCTCCGGCCTCTCCATGGCCCGGCGTCAGCCCCCTGGGCCAGGTTGTCCACCCGTGGGTGGACGTCTGCAGACTCCCTTGTCCAGGGCTCCTCTGTATACAGAGACCAGAATAGGGTGCCCCCAGAATCCAGAATTTAGGAGGCAAGGCCCTTCCATCTCCCTCAGCTCTGTCAGTCCGGCTTGTACAACAGGACCTGCTGTGAATGGAGGTCGGAGCAGGAACACGCTGGCGGCTAAGGGGCACATAGACATGGGGACCTCTTTAGAGGAGGGTGTAGAGAGAGGATATGGAAACTCAAGCCCGAGGGAGACCTAAGAGAAAACAGCTGCATGATGCATATTTGTGTAGGGGAGGGGGAGAGGGAGGGAGGAAGCACCTGGGCCCATCCTCTCGTCCTCCAGAGAACAGGGGAGGCCAGGGCCTCGAGCAGGTAGATTCTGGATCCACCACCTGCACCTACCTGGTCCCTTTCAGAGTGAGAGGGTGTTGCATGGTGCTGGCCTTAGAGGAGCCCTGGTCCTGGCAGCTAGAACAGGAGTGCGGAGGGAGAGAACAGCAGGGAAGAGGAGGAAGTAACTAGGCTTTGCCAGCCTCAGACAGACTCGGGGTTCAGGTTCGGCCTAAGTAGTGACACTGCCGATGAGCCTCTGCCCCAGAGCAGGCCTGAGCTCTCCTGATGTCCTTTTCAGGGCCAGCGTGGTGTCCCGCCCCACCCACAGCACACACACACACAGAGCCCCGGGGAGCCGGCCCCTGCCCTGGGCCTGCCGCCCGCCCTCCTCCTCCCCACCCTGGGATGCTGTTTTGGGAGCTGGCGACCTAGCTGCATGCTGCCTTTATTTCTGGCTTTGAGTTGTTGCCACAGTAACTGCGGGGGTGGGGCCGGGAGGGGGAGAGGGTGAAAGGGAAAGAGAGAGGGAGGGAGGAAAGATGAAGAAAGCAAAGGAAAGGGGATGCAAAGCAGGAAGACAGGAGAGAGAAAGGGAAGCCAACACGGCAGTGGCACCGTGGCTGAAACCGGGGAGAAAGAAGAGCAGCAAAGTTCCCTGCCCACCCTGACGCCAGCCCTCGGGGATGCGTGCCTCATTTCATAACTCACTCACTGTCTGCCCCGGTGGCCTCCAGCCCAGCTGGACCCTAGCTGTGCGGCGCAGAGCCTGAGGGCCCCAGACTCCCAGCTGCTTTGCGCCAGGTGCCATCAGCGAGCAGGATTTGAGTGTCTCCACCATCTGAGGTTAGCACGTGGGACCCCAAGTCCAAGTTCAGATTCAAGGGGTATCTTTGGGGACTCCTTGAAAAGAGCACTTGGCCTTAGACAGGCCTGGGGGAGGGATTCCAGCTTGGCTGCTATTTGGGGTTAACTTTGAGTTAAGGCTGAGTTAACCTCTCAGCCTCGTTCTTCCCATCTCTACACGAGGAAAACACTTTTTGTGTGAAGTTTAGAGGGAAGGTACGAAAGTCCCTAGCACAGCGGCTGGCACAGGCACAGATGGTGGTTGGCTTGGGATCGGAGCAAAGGCTGGACCCGAGGGCCCAAGGTGTGGTTCTGCAGGTCCAGGGAACCTGGGATGTGACTTGCCCCTACCTGGAACAAGAGCCCACTGGGACAGACGGGTGCAACCTCGGAGGTCCCTGTGGGCAGGTCTTATCACTGACATGCTGGGGAGCTGTGGGGAGGAGAGGTGGGGCGAGGTGGGGCTGGCTGGCGGCTCAGATAAGGCAGGGCCACAGCTGGGGCAGGGTGGGGCCGAGGCGTCTGACCAGAGCCAGGGGCTGCTGAGCTGTCCGTTCCACCACCTGGGCCTGCCTTCCTCCACCGGCTTCCCCCTTCCTTCCAGTCCTCCCTCCCTTCCTGCTGCAGCCTGCCCTCTCTGTCTCTTTGTCCGTGGAGGTTGCTGGGACCTAAAGGGATGCACGCGTATAGGCGAGTGGCGTGCATGGGTGGAGAGGGCTCAGGACGGGGCGGAGGGGGTGGGTGACAGCCTGTACTGACCTGCGAGGAAATGAGCTTTGCAGAGGGAGCTGTATGTGGGTGGAGTAGGCAGTTGCCTGCACGGTGTGATTCCAGAGAAGCCAAGGAAACTCTCTCTCTCTCTCTCTCTCTCTCTCTCTCTCACACACACCCCACACACTTCTCCGCCCCAAAACATTTTCCCTGCTGGCCTTCTGACAACCTAAAATTTCACCAGGAAGAACTTTCTTCCTTAAGGCTCGCCCCAAGTTTAAATGTAAATGCCCGTGATGGGTAAGACAGAATTTCTGCCATTAATTAGCACCTCTCTAGATAATATATTGGCATACTCGCTAACGTGCAAGACCCTGCAGGAGACCCGGGGCAGGAGACCCAGATGCTAAGGGACAAGACCCCGCGATGGAGCTGTGGACAAGAAGGGGCTGGGGACAGGGCAGAGGCGGGAGGCCAGGGCTCACACCGGCCTTGCATGGGGTTGTATGGTGGTTAATGGTTTCAGAAGTCAGACAGCGCCATGCTTAAATTCCACACAGTAGTATGTCCTTGAGTGATAACTTAAGTCTCAATTTCCTCATCTACAAACTTGAGATAATACCCAGTTCACAGGATGGGGGCGTAAGGGTTAAGAGGGGAAAAAAATGTTAAGTGCCCAGCACCGTGCCAGGCATAACATTGACATTCCATAAACAGAAGCCAGTAATATTACTGTGACCATCTTCATTTCCATCATGTTCCTAAGTAGCCATGCCTATGGGATGGCGTGTGAGTGTGGCGATGTATGTACTCCTGTGACACGGCTCACCCTCGACCCCTCACCTGCCTCCTCTCCTGGGCAGTCACCACTCTGTACCCCTCCCCCGAGTGGTGTGCAGGAGAGGGCCACAGGGCCACCCCCTGACTCAAGACCTGCATATGACCTCATCTCTCACTTGTACTGGGAAAATGGAAGCCCCCGTACGGTTGTTGCCCCAATTTTTTCCCTGCCTGCTCCTTTCCAGTGAGCCTTTCTTCCCAAAGCCAGCCCTCCACGTGGGCATGGAACCAATCCCTTCCTCCCTGCCGGCACCTTGCCCCACAAGTGCCCCTCTGTCCTGAGCCTCAGTTCCTTTCTGTCTGCTGTTCCCTCCCCGCTGCCTGCAAGCATGTTCAAGGCTTTCCTTTCCTTAAAAACTTTTGCCCATCTTGCCTCCTCCAAACGATGTTCCAGCCCGTCCTGCTCTTTTGTCACATCCCTGCCCGTAGGACCTGGCCAGGGCCCGCCCTGTGTCATCCCTAACCAGCAGGCCATGGGCCCTGACGTCCCAGCTGGAGGGAGGGCACGTCTCCTGACCTTCTGCACAGCAGGGCACTCTTTGCTTCCAGGGCATTCTACTTTCTTAGCCCCTCTCTCCCTGCCATTCTCTCCCTCCATGTTTACTGTACACTTTCTGCGTATCAGCCCCTTGGCTGAAAACACAACCACAAGATACACCACCTGCCCCCTAAGAGCTGCCCAGCTAGTTTTCCTCTCTCTGTGCCATCAGTGGCTATTTCTTTCTTCCAGTCCCTTAGGACTTTCCCAGGATGCTGTTTTTGACCTTCTCTCTCCCTTGGCCTCTGGAGTTCAGACTAGCGCCTCTAGGCAAAGGCTCCCAAATGTCGGTTTCCAGCCTGGCCGCTCCCCCAAGCTCCTTCCTCCTGGACGTTCCCACCCGGTCACCTGCTGCACCCACTGCAACCTCCACCTGGCAGAAGTGAGCTCCTTCTCTCCCCTCCTTCCCCTAGTCTCCCGGCGGCCTGCAGGCTGCCTGCGCCCGGCTCTCGGGATGAAGCCCTGCTCTGCACATTCTGCCCCCAGACTCCTCCCGTGCGCCCCTTTCCTTCCTGCCCAGGTCTCCGCCTTCACAGCCTCTGGCCTGAACTGCTGCCACAGCTTCCTGGCTGGTCTCCCCGTGAACCCCTCTGCCTGTCCAATCAGGTCCCAGGCTGCAGCCGGATTCGCTTCCCTAAGCACCACTGGGATCGTGTCACTTTTTTACTTAAAAAAAAGTTTTTGAGTCTTCTATGGCCCCCTGTTGCCCAGAGATTTTAATCGAACCATAATCTGGGTTCAGGGCCTCCACAGTCTGGCCCCAATCCCTCACCCCAAATATTCCTAAACCTCATGAGTTCTACGATCCGTATTTGGTGTTCCCCAGACAGACCCAGCGTGTCCCCATGTCCCCACCTTCACTCATGCTGCTTCCTCTGTCAAGAATCCCTTTTTCTGGTTTTGCGTGATCTCAAACCGGGCATCTTTCAAGGCCTGCCACAAATACCTCCTCCTCCAAGAAACCTTTTGTTCCCCCAGCCCAACACCCCAGTGAGAGTAAGCTCTCTCTCCCATGACTTCTCATAGCCCCTTATACTGTCTCATCTGGCAAACGTAATTTCTACTTTGCATGGGAGCCGTCCAGATGCATGCTTTATTTCTGGAGGGGCAGCTTGGCCCCTTTGACTCAGCTTTCTCTTCTCCATAAGAGTATTCTGTGTCCACAGCAGAATAGGTGCTCAGAAAGTATTTGTTGAATGGAGGGATAAAACAATACATGATTGGGTAAATGGATGGATGGATGAGCATTTGCCTTAGAGATAAGCCAAATGTATAGCTAGTTTGACAGTGGCTACTAACAAAGTAAAGATCAGACAGGAGTGAGAGGGAGCTAGCAGCTCTTCACATATGTACTAGAATTTACTCTGCTCCTCAGACACCTAGCTAAAAGCATTCTAAAGTGAGCAATAAGAAGGCGAGAGAAGTATGAAGCTCTGGAGTGGAGGCTTTCCGCGGGCACCAAATACGTACTGTGACTCTGATGGCCAGGGTCTTGTCCTGAAGATGCCATGGTTCTAGAATTCCAAAAAGACTTTAGGAATCTGGCTAGTTGCTATCTTCCCTGTGTGCCCAACACAGTCCTGGGTAGGCACAGCGCGTCACACCTGTGCTGAAGACACAGCCATTTTCAGCCTCATGACTCTGGACAAGGGTCTAAGATCTCCGAGCTCAGTTTCCTCATGTGTAAAATGAGTTTATGTTATAGGATTGTTGTAGCGATGTAACAAAATAATCCTTGTAATGTGCTTTTCCAAATACCTAGCATGTAATGCACATTCAGGAAATAATAGTTCTTCTTATTGTTGTTGTTTTTGCCTTCCAGAAGTCAGTCTAGTTAGGGAAAAAAACATGTTCCCATGTCCGGCGGCATATAACCAAAGGCTTGGTTACATGGGTCTCTTTATATGTCCCACTGGGATTCAAAGAAGGGTTTATCAGTGAGGACTAGACTACTAAGGGAGGCCGCCCATAGGAGGGGGCTTAGGATGGGCCTTGGAGGATGGGTGGCACCTGGGAGGCAGAGAGGTGGACGGAGCAGTGCAAAGTGTGGGCAAAAGCAGAGAGAAATGGGCGCGAGGCTGCCAGGGTGGCAGGCGAGCGGTTTTGGTGACAGAGTGAGCAGCAGAATGCACTGATACAAAGTATAAGGGATAAGATTGGGAACATTAGTGACCTCAGTCTGTATGACCCTCTGTCCCAAAGAATGCCTACAGAAAAGCAACCTAAGTCTATCAGTCCTTGGGGATATAGAAATAACAACAGCTAACACACCACATGGAGTGTGGAATGTTTTAAGCCCAGCACATGTTTTAACTTACTCAGCAACGACACAGGTACTATTATTAATACTATCCCCCACTTCACAGATGAGATGCATGAGGCACAGAGAGGGTAGGTAACTCGCCTAAGGTCGCACAGCGTCTGAGTAGCTGAGTCAGTACTCAAGCCCAGGCGCTCTGGGCCCCAGTCCATGCTCTTGGGGATGGGACCCAAATCCAATGTGAAATTCATTTATGTTTCATCTACACCTTACGCAAATACCCTGACGGTAATGTTATGCACTATTTTAAGTAATTTTGTACATGAAACAAAGTCTGTGTTAAGTTCTCATGTGTGGAATTTTCCACTTGTGGCGTCGCGCAGGCACTAAAGTTTCCGGTTGTGGATTTGGATTTTCAGGTTAGAGTTACTGCATCACCAAACCAACCGCTATGTGTTAAGCCTCCCGGGCCGAGCGTGAGGGAGGGGTGGCTGCGGGGACAGGAGACTGCAGGGGTGGGACCAGAGGCAGGAGGGGCAGCCCAGGGGCAGGGAGGGAAGGGCCGGGCCGGGCAGGTGCGCCGGGGCGGGGAAGCCGCTGACCCCTGCCGTCATTTCCTTTGGAGCCCGAGAACAATGGCTCGAAAACAGTGCGGCCCGTCCACTCGGCCGCCTCCCGTCCGCACTCGCCCCCTGACTTCTCCGGGCCGAGGGGCCGGGTCGCCCGGAGAGGGGCTGCCCCGCCGCCGAGGCCCCGCGCCTGACGCCCCCTGGCCCGGCCTCCCTCCCCTTCTCCTTGCAGCCCGGGGAGTCGCCGCCCGCCAAGGGATGAGACCGCGACAGGCCGGCGGGACGCACTTGCTGCCTTCGCGGCCCCGAGCGCGCAGCGCCCAGGAACCGGGCTGGGCCTGACACCCTGTCCTCTCCCCTCGCGCACAGGGCTCCGCCGGTGACCCGCCGCCAGCGCCCGCCGCATGGAGCGGCTGCAGAAGGTGCGCGCGCACGCGCAGGGGCGCCGGGGCCGGGTGGGGGGCAGCTCGGGAGTCGAAGGGCGCCACCTGGCGGCTTCCCGCAGCGCGGCGCCCCGGTCCCCAGAGGCCTAGGGCCGCCCGCCCCGCCCCCGCCCTCGCCCTCGCCCCCACGCGCATCCCCACTCGCCCGCCTTCTCGCTCTCCCCAGCAACCACTCACCTCCCCCGGGAGCGTCAGCTCCTCCCGAGACTCCAGTGTGCCCGGCTCTCCCTCCAGCATCGTGGTGAGTACCCCTCTCGGCCACAGCACCCTCCGGCTGGGAGGGGGGCAGGCGGGGACCGCTGGCGGCCGGGGCTTCACTCTGAGCCTCCCCAGGGGTAGTCCTGCCAGTCTGGCCGGCAGGGGAACCCAGAAATCCAGCGAAGCGCCCCCCCATCCCCCTTCTCCTAATCTGGTCTCATTGTACGCCAAACTGCTAAGCGAAGGGATGTCATATTTTTTAAGGTGACTAACTAAACTCTTAAAATGAAAATAATAGGACTGTTCACATCTAAAGTGGCGCTATTTTCTCGATAATGACCTGTAAGTCTAGCCTGTGGGGTCAGTAGCCCAGGTAAGGTTTTGGGCTCCATTTGCACCGTTTCCCTGCAGGCCAAGATGGACAACCAGGTGCTGGGCTACAAGGACCTGGCCGCCATCCCCAAGGACAAGGCCATCCTGGACATCGAGCGGCCGGACCTCATGATCTATGAGCCCCACTTCACCTATTCCCTCCTGGAACACGTGGAGCTGCCCAGGAGCCGGGAGGTGAGGGGGGTCCTCTTGGGCAGGACCTGGGGGGAGGGCTCCACAGCTCCACTGGTGGTAGAGGGACACCTGTCCTACTTTCTGTCCCAGGGGGCCGCCTCGTACTGGGGGCTGAGCTGGGGGTGGGGCACATTTCCAGGCAGCAGCACAGGGGCTCCCTGAAGGAGAGGCCGGAAGTGGGTAGAAAGGGCAAAGTTTGTGGAAAGAACACAGAAGCATCGAACGTGGAGGCTGGAAGTCCTAGCTGAGGTACCTGGGTGACATTGTGGCTCAGTTTCCCCTCCTGTAAAATAAAGGTGATCCCTCTGCCATCCACATACAAGGTACTCCAGGCACAGGCAGGTCCTTTATCCACCGTGTTCAAGAAAGGGGTAGTGCCACGGCTGAGCAGTGCCACGGGGCTGGACTGTGGGGAGACTTCAGTCTCCTCCCTGGATGCTTCTTGGTCCTGTCCCTTCCATTCCTTGCCAGGCTCTGAGGACAGGCAGGGCCACGGCCGTTCTTCCCTGGCCCTCAGAGCACCAAGCACACTGCTCCGAAATCCGCGTGCTGCTTGCTTCCTGCGGGAAGACTGGGAACGCTGCCCAGGGGGTGGTAGGAAGGAGAAGGAGGATAAGGCCAGCCCTGGGGACTGACAAGGATGTGAGAGAGAAGAGGTGGCCCAGACACGTGCCAGGAAAGGGTGCGGAGCTGGGAGGGGGATAAAGTGGCCCCTGGGGCTCTAGGGACCAGGGTTTAATCTCCCCTCTCCATTCACAGCGCTCGCTGTCACCCAGATCCACGTCCCCGCCACCATCCCCAGAGGTGAGTCTGCCCCACACCCGAAACTTGCCGAGCCTTGCTCTGAGGGGCCCCCAGCTCCCCTCCCCAACGTGTCCAGACTGAGCTCTGCAGGGCCCAGGGGGTGACCGGCCAGCTCTGTGGCCATCATTCCATCTGACCCAGGGCCTCATCTAACCCCTTCTCCCCAGGCCAGGTACCGTGTCATTGGCAGGTTCAGTACTTGCATTCACTTCCTCTGCCACAGCACTGCTCTGGGACCCGGGATGTGGCTGCCAGGGTGGGAGGACAGAGCAGGGTGGCATGAGGGGAAGTGGGGGTGTGTGGCTTGGAGAGGGTGGTGGGGGACTCTGGACCCATACACTTGTGCTCTGCAGGTGTGGGCAGAGAGCCGGACCCCTGGAATCTTCTCCCAGGCTCCGGCCCCAAGAACCACTGGAACCCCCCGGACCAGCCTGCCCCATTTCCACCACCCTGGTAGGTCTTGGCTGCATGCCGCTCCCGGGACCCCTTCTTTCCTTCAGGAGCCCCAAGCCCCTACTCTTAATCCCCTCGTCCTGGAGAACACGCTCACCACGGACCTGCTGGGCACTAGAGATGGTGGGCCTGTCGCTTTTTCCCTCCCTCCAACCCAAAAAGCACAGAAAGTCCCAAGCCCCTGAGGGACAGTGCCAGGAACTCCAGGTTCCATATTGGCTTGGGCAGGAGCCAATGATTCCCACCTCTCCCATTCCCGGGCCTCCCTTCTCACGGCCCTGCCGGCCATACATCCTCCTCACCTGCCCGCGCTCCCTCCCACAGAGACCTCCCGCCCGGATTCCAACATCTACAAGAAGCCTCCCATCTACAAGCAGAGAGGTGAGGGTTCCCTGGCCTGCTGGGGGGCCGGGCCACGGGGCTGGGGGCTGGCCGGCGTGGGGCAGGGAACAACTGCTCGTCACAGCACGTATGTTTGCCCTGTGCTGGTACGTCCAGCATCTCCCAGGTGTGAAGGGGACAGGTGAGGGACTGGGGACCGAGGGTGGGCCGGGTTGGCCGCAGGGGCGGTGGGGTGCACCTGGGTGACCCTGACCTCTGCCCACAGAGTCCGTGGGAGGCAGCCCTCAGAGCAAGCACCTCATCGAGGACCTCATCATCGAGTCGTCCAAGTTCCCTGCGGCCCAGCCCCCTGACCCCAACCAGCCCGCCAAGATTGAAACCGACTACTGGCCGTGCCCCCCTTCCCTGGCGGTCGTGGGTAGGAGAGATGGGAGAAAGGGGGGCCCTATGGCGTCTGCGTAGACTTTTCCCTGCCGGAATTCCCGAGCCCCCAGGCTCACTGCTCACCCACTCCCTGCGTTCCTACAGCACTTGGTATAAGTGGCTGTTTGTCAATCTTCCTTCACTTTCCCTTTATTCATTTGGTGACTCAACAGACTCTTATCAAACTATGTCCCAGGCTCTGTGATAGGACCTCTGCGAAAGAGAAAGATAGATAAGGTGTGGTCCCCAGTGAATTTGTCGCGCACGCGCGCGCGTGTGTGTTGCCTACCCAGCGTCACGGGAAGGCGAGGAAATGTTACTTTTATATTATTTTATTTTAAAAAATAATTTGTAGTGGCCTCGTCAAGGCCCAGCCTAGGGCAGTGCACGAAGCCAGTGCTGGATAAATGCCGGTTGACTGACGGCTGTGCCTGCCCTTGCCCTGTCTCCCAGAGACAGAATGGAGGAAGCGGAAGGCATCGCGGAGGGGTGCAGAGGAAGAGGAGGAGGAGGAAGATGATGACTCCGGAGAGGAAATGAAGGCTCTCAGAGAGCGTCAGAAAGAGGAACTCAGTAAGGTAGCATCTCGCCACCTGCCACGCACCCTGTGTCTTCTTAGGGACAGAGGTTCTGGTTCCGTAGCTGGTCTAAAGGGGTTCAGGCCAGAGAAGCATCCTTGTTAGAACTCGTGCGAGAGCCTCTTCTTTCCCAGGATCTCAGGTTTCTGCTTGTGAAGGGACACCTGGACTTTACGCTGCTTTCCAGGGGACACTACTTGACCTTAGGGTCGAAAGCACAGAAAAGGGTGGTCCCACCTGTGCCAGGCTTCAGCAGGCTTGGTCTCCAGGGCAGGAGAGAGAGTGTCAAGAGCCATGGAGAAGCCATTGACTGTGACATGGGCTCGTGCTCTGGGCAGGGTGACCTGGGACAAGGAAGCCACCAGGGTAGAGTTCCACCAAGCACTCTCACTCTGCTCTCAAGGGTGGCCGTGTGTCAGCCAAGAACAAGAGGCTCTATGGGCCCCAGGGCACGAACCAGCCACCTTGGAAAATGTCCCTTGCCTGCCTGCAGGACACCCAACTCTAGGCTGTTTGGAGATGAGGAACGAGTATCTGAGTCTCCCATTCTCCCTCCTCAGGTTACTTCCAACCTGGGAAAGATGATCTTGAAAGAAGAGATGGAAAAGTCATTGCCCATCCGAAGGAAAACCCGCTCCCTACCCGACCGGACACCCTTCCACACCTGTGAGTACTGTGGAGGGGGCTTGGAGTCACCTGGCCAGACCTGGAGGCCAGACTCTGCTGTCTGGTCACTTGTTAGATGTAGGAGATGCGGTCCCTGGCCCAAGGCACTCACACTGTCTCCTTTGGGCAAGAACACCAGTCAGAACAGCATCTGAGGACAAAAGATAGTACCAACTGAGCAGAATTAGCAAATTTGGCTTAATTTGACAAACGCTTATTGAGTGTCTACCACGTGCACTGGAGGTAGAAAGAGTGAAAAGATCTAGTCCCGTCCTCCAGTAGCCTGTGGTTGATGGGAAAACCCATGTGAATCCCGAAGTTTCCATGTGCTGTTGTGGCAGGTGTGATCAGGGCATGCCAGGGGTACTTTGGGAGCACAGCAGCACAGCCTGGGAGACTGAGACCAAGTGAGCCAGACAAAGTGAGTGGGGGAGAAGGTCACCGCAGACATCAGGAACAGTGCAGGAGCAAAGTCAGGGAACCAGAAATATCCGGTGGCTTAGAGGACCTCCAGGAGCCTGGAGTCACAGATCATGGCGTGCACCACTGGGTGGCAGGCAGTGGGGCCAGAGAGATGGGGGCCAGAGCTTCGAATGCCATGCCTCTGGTCACCCACTGCTCTGGCCTGGACTTCCTTAAAGCATGGTGGCTGGAGAGGAGAATGAGAGAGCTGAGAACCCAGACGTGGAAGCCACATGGCGTCACTTCTGCATTCTATCGCTCGGAGCCAGGCACTGGGCAGCCTAGACTTTAGGGGAGGGAAGCACACTCTACTTCTAGATTCTAGAAACGGCACAGTCTCATTGCAGAAAGCGTGTGGGACCCGAGAGGATGGTGCGCGCCATCTTCAGGAACAGTCTACCATGCTCTCCAGTAGTCTGGGGCAGGGCTAAAAATAGAGAAGGGCCCAGAGAAAAAGGCATGGATTTGAGAAATATATGGGCGGTCGAAGCCACTGGACATGGGGGGTGAGGGAGAGAAAGGTTGGGGTTCTTGTCGTGGGTGCCGGGCGATGAGCAGCGTGGAGCTGAGATAGTAAGAGCAGCAGGTTTCAGAGAAAGATGGAGGTGGTTTCAGACGGGTTGCATTTGAAGTGCCCCACCTGGAGCGTGTAGGTGGAGGTGCATGTGGCGGAGTCTGGAGCTTGTGTGTGCCAGTGAGAGGGGGAGGAGAAAGTGAGATTGTACGGAGAGAAGGGAAGGGCAGCCCCGGAGAACACGTCCATTAAAGGTCCAGGTGGCGGGTTGAGCCTGGGAATGAGGGAGGCTGGCCTGGGGGCTGGAGACGCAGATCTGGGAGCAGGCCAGATGGGAAGTCGAGGTCACCTGCTGAGGGTCAGGGGGTGAGAACTGGTGAGGATGGTGAAGCTTTGGAACTGCTACCGTGGGGATGGGGAAATGTGCGAGCCTTGGCCTTGGCAAGTGACACTGAGCTTCATGGTGTGGGCTTTATGTTTGCAGCCTGCGAGCAGGAAGGGGGCTGCTGGGTTGACCTGGGGTTCGACTTTTGTAAGGAAGGTGCCCGAGGGGCCAGGCTGCACCACAGAGGTGCTGGTGAAAGCAGTGACTGTCCCCAGCCATAGGGTTGAAGCTGAGTAGGTAGGAACAGAAGGCCAGGTGGGGCTGGGTTGGGGATCAAGAGACCAGAGCTCTCCAGGAGACGGATGATCGGGGTGGTGGGGTGAGGCTACAAACAGGGGTGTCGGGCTTACAAGTCCCAGGTGGAGCTGCTGTGGCTGACAACAAGAGCCAGGGAGCGGCCCTTTGAAAGGGTCGTCTGATGCAGACAAAGGGGAAGACCCCCCAGGGACAGGGGCATTCAAGGAGCCGCAAGGCTGACACGTGGCCAGGACGTCCACGGCATCACCAAGAGCTCCCAGGACACTATTTCAGTGTGGGTGGGAAGGCTCGCAAAAGGCTTTTTAGAGAATGTGGGAAAACGCGTTAAGACCTGAAGAAAGAGATAGAGACAGGTGCCCCAAGGTTGGATTCAGTCTCAATGTTCCGCCAGAATCTTCTATTCAGCCAAAATTAGCTCTTTAACTTCCATTTTGGCCTTGAGACGTTGAACAGCCAAATGCCTACCTCAACATCGTTTTTGGCATCCCTGAACTTGTACGTGGTCAGTGATCACGTGATCGGGTTGGACACTGCCATGTCAAATCAACCTTCCTTTCAGGATCACAAACAGGCAGGTTGTTCTGATTTAATTGATGGTAACATTGGAATAGTCACTTTCAAACATTCTAAAAGTAATTGGGAGCGAAAAAAATCTTCATATGTGCTTTGAAAGTTGAAATTTCATCAGTTGATGTATAAATATATACTTATTATTTATTGCGAGAGTGAAATGTTTCAATAACGAATGGTGAGTGTGAAAGCTGATAATTTTCTATACAAAAAAAAAAAAAGAAATGTTGGGGGAAAAATGAGGTTCCCCAAACCCATTGGAAGTTCTCACCAATCGAACTTCCAAGCAACAGATTTTATAAGAATGTTATAAGGAAATATTTTCTCGTAGTTTTGAATCTAGTAGAGGCCAAATATTGAAGCAAAATTCTTGAGAAAGCAATTGCTACAAAATGCCAACCATTTTTAGTAATGGAGATGAAAGAGTTTTGGGATCTGTTCAAGCTAAGAATCTTAGGTACAAAGTTCTTTCTAGGAAAACATGTTACTGAAAACACATTTTATTGAGTTAGAACCCGCAGTGCCGGAACATTGAGAGATCCTATGACATGTGCGAGTTGAGAGTGACACCCAGCGATGGTGACGTGAGGTGTTGACTGCTGGTCCCAGCCAGCAGCCAACAGCGCTGAGAAAATGACTATTTCCGTAGTAGAATGTCAGACGTTTAGAATTTGATTACTAAGGTTGTTGATGAAATTGCACTAACTCAGTTATTTTGATTAGATTTTAGATTTAGTTGGGTATCTCAGAGTTCATTATGTGATGGTGAACTTCGGTGTTGGCTGGCTGGCAATTTTCACCTGTGCACTTGGGCCACTTCTAGTTAGAGAGAAGAGGGAAGGCAGTAGAGACAGTTCAGAGTCACCAGTGTCACTGACTGGATGTCCCGGCAGGAGCTGGTGGCCAGCAGAAGTCCCCCAGCCTCCCCAGCTCGTTCCTCACGGCCTGCCTGGGAAAGGCCAGCAGGGGAGCCCTCACAGGAAGGACTGGCAGGGCCACCAGGACTGAACGCAAACCTCTTGCCCTCTTGCAGCCTTGCACGCGGGAACCTCTAAGTCTTCCTCTCTCCCCGCCTACGGCAGGACCACCCTGAGCCGGGTAAGGTCTCAGGACCGGAGATGCGGACTATGTGGGAGGGGTGTGCACATGGGGTACTTCTGGGGGACAGCCACTGTGCATCCTTGGGAGCGGGGACACCCTCAAAGTGAAGGGGACCGATGAGGAATGTCCCCAGCTTCCTGTGACTCTTTGTGTCCTTTGTAGCTACAGTCCACAGACTTCAGCCCATCGGGGAGTGAGACTGGAAGCCCAGGTGAGAAGTGGGACCCGCTGCTGGGGAGCTGAGGAAGGGACTTGTGCAGGCTCCTGGGCGGCACGTGTCTGGGATGTGGGGCAGGGGTCTGCCCAGGTCAGGCAGCAGCTGGCCTCGGAGCCACCTCTGAATGGTGACTCTTCCCTCCCACAGGCCTGCAGGTGAGCACCTCCTGGAGGGGAACAAGTGGATGCCAGAAGCCGGGCCAGGCGACTGGACGTGTGGGGGAGGGGGGGGGCCTCGGAGTTGCCTGGTGATGCCGTGAGACGCCAGGGTAAGGCTGGGAAGGTCTCCCCGCTCTGGCTCACTGCGGCTTTGGTCTCCCCAGAACGGAGAGGGCCAGAGGGGGAGGATGGACCGGGGGAACTCCCTGCCCTGTGTGCTGGAGCAGAAGGTGAGGGGCAGGGACCCAAGCACTGCAGCGGGCGGGCGGCTGGGGACGCCAGGCAAGCTGAATGCACTGCGGGGTCCTCCTGGCCTTGAAGATGGGAGGGACAGCACGGAAGCTGGGGGGCGACAGAGGGCAGAATGGCATGAATCCCACTGGCCTCTGCAGGTTGATGGGGAGCCTGGGGACTTGAGGGGGGCTGCGTTGACAGGAAACCCCATGTACCTGAGATTGCCCCCTGCCCTCGCCCCCAGATATATCCCTATGAAATGCTGGTGGTGACCAACAAGGGGCGAACCAAGTTGCCTCCAGGTGTGGACCGGATGAGGCTGGAGGTACGCGGGGAAAACACACCGGGTGGTGCGGGGCGTCAGAGGGGCAAACGCTCCTGCCCCGTGGGGAAGACCCAGGGCCTCTTTGTCTGAGTGTCCCCTGGGTCACTCGGCACAGCCCCCACACCGCAGCTCCTTTTCCTGAGCCTCCTTCTGTGTCCCCTCCAGAGGCACCTATCCGCCGAGGACTTCTCGAGGGTATTTGCCATGTCTCCCGAAGAGTTCGGCAAGCTGGCTCTGTGGAAGCGGAACGAACTCAAGAAGAAGGCCTCTCTCTTCTGACGGCCCTTCCGTGGCTGACCCCTCACCCCTGCTGCTTGGGGGCGCTGGAGCTGGGGTCACGAGACCCCAAAGCATCCTCTTCCCCTGACTAGCTGGGACGGGGAGGGGGCCCCTGCGGGCCTGGCCGCTGCGGCCTGGGCTTTCCCGGCCAGGAGGAGCCAGGCAGCCTCCTCCTCTCTCCCCGGGTCCTCCCTGTACAGGGCAAACCCAGGCGGGGCTCCAGCACACACGGAGTTCATGTTTGTGCCCTCTCCCTGCCCCTCACCCCCACACGAAGGTCCGCAGCAGAGGGTGAGGAGAAATGAAGGGGTGCTTAGTGGTCGGGCCTGGCGCCGTCTTGAGCGGTGGGTGGGAAGCAGCCAAGCAGGAGAGCTCCGGGCCCCTGTGTGCGCCCACCCAGCTTCCCCCACTCACTCGTGTCAGCTTCCCTGCCCCTGGGCTTCCTGCTTCTCTGACTCTAGCGGGAACAGCCTCCAGCTGGCCTCCAGCAGGGAGGCTGCCCTGCCCTCCAGTTTGCCCTGACCTCTGCTCGCAACCCAGAGCTTCGAAGCCTCTTGCTCCAGCCCTGTGGCTTCCCCAGAAGCCTTGGCTTAGAGGGGGATGCCGTGTGTACACAGCCCCAGCCCGCCACCACCTCCAGGCCACGTCAGCAGGAATCCCACCTTCTAGCGCAAGCCAGGTACTGGGCAGAAGCCAGGCCCTCGCCTCCCTTGGATGGGGTCCAGAGGCCAGGTGTGGCACGTTCCTGAGTGTCCTGGCTACCAGCTCCCACCCGTACCCATGTACCCCCCCACTACGCTCTCTAAAGAATGTATTTATTGGGGCTCCCCCAGCTGCTTTCCTCACCTAACTCTCTGCCCTACCTTAGTCACACTCCCAGCGCTACTCTCCAAGTACACGTGTATATAATTATATCTATATTTTTGCCCAGGTCCGGGTTCTGTTCTCGCCCGGACCCTGGCATCCCTTTCCACTGTGTGTGTGATAATGCTGGGGGAGGGGGACTCTGCTTGGAATTAAAAGGTTGCATTGGGGTCCCTAAATCTGTTTGTCCTTATGAGCCACCACACCTGGGCGAGAGGGACAGGTGATGGGGGGTGGGGAGAATGAAGGTTCAAATGGGGCACGTGAGAGTTGGAGGGGTGGAGAAATAGCATGCGTGCTCCTCTTCCCCCAACCCAAGCCATAGACGCAGGGACTGGTCTAGGCCGGGTCCTATCTGCCTCTTCCCCTTCAGAGGCTGTGTGATGGGGGGAGCATGGGGGCAGAAACTCCCAACCCCCTAAATGATCACCTTGGTGGTCAAACTCTTCAACATTGGACATGACTGCACCCCCAGGGCCTGGGGTGCTCTAGGTTAGATGGGGAGGCCAAACACACAGGAAAGGTCAACAGCAAGTGAATATGCAGAGAGCAAAGAACAAGTGCAAGCTGAGGGAGGAGGGCGGAGATTTGGTCTTGGTTGACTTGGCTAGGGCTCCCGAGGGGGAACAGACATGGAACTGTATGTGGGGGGGGTGAGGGGGTACAGATTTGATTGGAAGACCAGAAGGAGAGCTGCGGTGTGGGTGCTTACGGGGGCAGGGGCTGGCCCTACCTGTCTGGCTCAGAACCCTGTGTGGGCACACGAAGAGGGGCAGGGTCAGAGGTGAGTCGGAGGGGTGCCCACGCTGCAAACCTTAGCCTGGAGCTGGGGCCCAACCCAAGCCCCTTATGTGAGTTTCTAGCTCCTTCAGCTGAAATAAAAGCAAAGTGGATAAGAATCCCTAAAACCTGAAAGATTATTTTAAATTGTAGGAGTTCTGTTGCATCCGTGGCATTGTTTTCAACGAACAAATCTGTAAGGTCAACAAGACAGACCGTTTTAATCCTTTGAGCAGGTGAGGAAATTGTGGAATAGAGACATTTCATCTGAAGGCCAGAGCTACAGGCCCCTAATCAGTGGAGAATGGAGACAGGCACTCAGGTTTCTAGGACCTTCCCAATAGGTTCAGTTGTCTCTGGAGGGGAAGCAGAGGAGGGCAGACTAGGAGGTGAAGAGAGAAGAGTGGTCTCCACACACATACCTGACAGTAGGCATTCAGTGAATGTTTACAGGCTTATCCTGTCCTGGGCATTGGGGACGTAGCAGTGACAAGGCCAGCATGCCCCTTGTCCTCATGGAGCTTCTAGGCTGTTGGGGAAAATGTCAAGGTCATTGAGTACCAAGGGGTGCTGAAGGCGGTATTTGATCAGCTAAGTGAGAAATGTCTGTGGTGGGGGCAGATTGGATGCTAAGTCCTAAAGGATTTTAAGTTCCTGAGAATTTAGAGTGGCTCAGATAGAGCTCTCTCTTCCTAAAACAAAGCCTTAGGGAGAGTCTCACAGTACCTCAGCCCCACGACACACACACACAGATGCAAAACCTGGGAGATTATTTAGCACCATGGCTTTCAAACCTTTTTAGTACCAAACCTTTTTTTAAAAAAAAATTAATCTTGCTATTAGTTATTAAAATGCATTTATAAGTTGAATTTTACAGTTTATTATGAAATCGTTCAATGGAAACAAGGAAGTTGTTTGCCACATTTAAAATGTTAAGTGAGGGGTTACATAGGACAGTCGCACTTTTATCAAATGCAGGAGCTAATTTATTATTGTATTGGGTCGCGCAGTATTGGGGAAATCCTGCTTCAGATAGGTAGTTACACAATTGTGGTGGTTCATGATGGAATTTGGTCACACTGGAGAGCAGTGACTACGGCCCTCTCCTTGAATCTGGGCTCAGTGCCTTGCAGATTTAAAACACCTTACCCTGCAATAGTCTTCAACTCTTCATTTAACCTGATAGGAGAGGCTTTATTTAAAGGTCTTCCCCCAAATGGGCTAACCTGGCAGCAGAATTTAATAGCAGCACATCAGCGGTCTCTAACACTTTGGGCATATAACACATATAGTATGTACACTGACTTTTATCAGAGTTTTAAAAATAACATTTAAAAAGTTAAGTCAAATAAAATGCCACGAACTCCTGGTGCACTTTCATTATCCCTTGGAGTTACTTGGACTGTGTTGAGGGGAAAAAGCTGATTCGGTCCATGCAGCCTGCTGCTTTACCTGTGAGCAGGCAGGGCAGAAGAAGTACATGGCTGGACGGGAACTCGGCCTCCCAACTCTCTAGGTTGCTGTTCGGAAGTGCTTCCTGATACACGAATCAGACTTTGTCCTTTCCTTTGTTCTTAGACATGTTGGCCTAACGGCCTGTAATTCTGTGACGGGAGCTACTTCTCCTTCCCTAGCGGGCCTTTTGATTCCTTGTCCTCCCACCAGAGACAGCAGTGATTAGCAGAAACACGTTTTGGAAAGACATCCTCAGCCCTGTCCTGGGGAGAATCTTTCTACTCCTGGGGGCACAGGTGGTGGTGGCAGCTACAAGGCCCATCCCTAAGACCCTGGCTTTGGACATTCCAGGGAGCCCTGCTCTTGTCGCGGGCTCTGCCGAGGTGCAATTCTGGGGCATAATTTCTCATGGTGTGCCTCTACGTGGAGACCCACCTTCTGCTTCTTTCTTTGATGTGGCTGGAAGTGTCCAAGTGGGCTAGCTGCGGCTTCCTCTACAGCGGCAGGGTGCAATGGAACACAAC
Organism: Avahi laniger; assembly: GCA_963575035.1. Lineage (NCBI taxonomy): Eukaryota > Metazoa > Chordata > Mammalia > Primates > Indriidae > Avahi > Avahi laniger. Next base: position 81,143 of record CAUYSK010017121.1, on the reverse strand, counting down.
GGAGCCACACATGTGCAGTTTCACGATTTCAGGTAGCCACTTACAAAAGGTAAAAAGCAACCACTGAAATTAACGTTAACAACATACCCAATACCCATATCCATACCCAACATACCCAATACACCGAAAAATATTTCAACATGTAATTAATATAAAACATGGTTAGTGAGCTACTTAACATTCTTCCTTTTCTTACATTGTCTTCCAAATCCGAGGTGCACTTAGCACTGCACACAGGTCGGTGGGGACCAGCACATTTCAAGTGCTCAGAGCCCCGCGTGCCGGGAACCACCGCGTTGGACAGGGCGGGGGACTGAGACTTACAGAGCCCACGAACCTTCCATTCTGGGGGAATTCTAACTCCTCGTCGAATTCCTCCCGGCCCACTCTCAGGGCCCTGCGCTCGCGGCCTCCAGGCTCCGCAGGGTGTCCCGGCGGGACTGGACTCGGGACTGGACCCTCTCCCGGCTGCGCTCTTCTCGGGCCCGGACCCTTCCCTCTACCCCCTTCCGGACCCGGCAGAGAACCCCGCGCGGCCCAAGGGCCAGGGGGCGGGGCGGCCGGCTGGGGGCGGGGCCGATGGTCAGGGGGCGGGGCGGACAGCCAGGCCCCGCCTCCCTGCCGCGCCGCGGGCCGCCGGGCCTCCTCCTCTACCGAGAGCACCGCGGCCGCCGCCGCCGCCCGGGAGCCGGGCCGCGCCGCCATCATGCTGAGCCGGCTCGGGGCGCTGCTGCAGGAGGCCGTGGGGGCGGTGAGGCCGGGCAGGCCAGGCAGGGCGGGCGGGCGCCGCGCGGGCTAGGCCGGAGGGGCGGGCGCGGAGCCGGGCAGCCACGGGCGGGCGGACTCGGTCGGGAAGGGGACCCCGGCCACAGCGCCCCTTCGCGGGCCTCCCGCGCCCGGCCGCGCCCCTCCGGCTCAGCGCACCCCGCTTCTTCCCGCTGCGTCCCCAGATCCCCCCAGGTGGCCCCCCTTCCCTGAGCCCGCTGCCCAGGTTGCTTCCGGTTTGTGGTTCCTGCGCCCCAGAGTCGCTCCGGGTTCCCGAACTCTCCTCTGCCAAGACGCTCCCTTGTCACCCAGTAGATTCCTCCTCGTCCCCTCCCCCAGCCTCTGATAGCTCCCTCCTTCCCCTAGCTCCTCCCTTCCTCGTCACCTGGGCCCCTTCCCCTGGTTCTGAGCTCCCAAACAGCCCCGAGCCTTGCTCGGTGCAGGGCTCCCTCCCTCTCGCGTCCGGGCCCCGACCGGCCACGTCCCGGGAAGGGGGAAGGCCCGGGACACTGGTGGGTGGGCGCCTAGCCGGCGGAGACAGCCTCCCGCTGGGTGCAAATGAGTGTCCAGCTGGTATCTCGCTCTCTGAGCCAAACTGACCTGGAGGCAGGGAGAGGCCAGCCCGTGGTAGGGCCTGGGTGGCCCTGTCCAGAAGCCTATGTTGATTTGTCATATTCCATCAGAGTTTGTGTTTTTGCTGTTTTCTGCTGGGGTTGAGAGCTGTGGTCCGAGGCAGCCCATCTTATTCAGGGAGGTAAAAAGTACAGTTTAGGTAGGGTGGGGGGGTATGTCCTCTATTTAAAGCATCCCAGACAAGAAGCTGTCTGCAAAGTTAATTTTTTTGTGTCACAGTATAAACCGGCCTCCTAATTGATGAATTGAGTGTATCAGATTTTCTCTGGAGAAACAACCCGGGGTTTCACCCCACCCCACCCCCAAATCAGAGTTCATTATGACAGAGAACAGAGTCAGCCTTAAGCAAACTTGTGAAGAAAGTAAAAACCACCCCCTCCACCTCTTCACCTTTCCCCAGCCCTGCTGTAACCCCTGGTCCAGGGCCTTGGGGCATCCAGGTAGGGAGAGGTTCCAAAATGATCTCTCCTTCCCCTCCTCTCTGTCCCCAGACAGAGATCTGATAAACTAATTCATAACTCTGGGGAATGCTCCATTTAGGGACTGGCAGGCCAGATAATTCCTCAATCCGGAAGAGTGAATTTCTGATGCTTCCAATGCAGGAAGTCCAGGCAGGAGGAGATGTTGGCGATAGAGGGAGATCTTTTTAGGCAGGTGATCTTGGGCCCCTCAGTATACAGCATGTAGACCATGTCCTGGAAGTGTGGCTGGCCCTGTGTTATCAGGGAGATGGCATCCCTCTTTTCTGCTACCCCCAAGTCTCAGGTCTGGATTTTTTTTCCCCAGGCTGGGTCACCAAGTAAATTGTGACCCCCAAAAGTCCACTGACTCCTCATTAGGGAGGAAGAGTGTGCCTTCCTGCCCTCTTCTGTCCAAACAGACTAGGAATCCTGGCACCTCTTTTAAGAAATTATACTATCTTTAAAGAAAAATCGTTTGGTACAGTTTCTCTGATTTGCAGTTACAGTAGCTGGGCATAGAGTAAGGTAAAGATTAGGCCCTTACGAAATCAGCTCTCTAACAGCCTGTGCTGGCTAACCTGCCTTTCTCCTGTGTCTCCTGGTCTTACTGGAGTATTCTTTTTGGTTAAAGCACAGCTCAAGGTTTTCAGAGACTATAAAATTTCGAAGCTAGAAAAGACCCCAGCACAGAAATTGCAAGATAAGTGTAGTGCTGGCCAAGGGTCACAGGGCTTTCCAAGACAAGGGACTATGGAAAGAATGTCTTCAGGAGTTTACTGAGATAGTTGGTAAATCTTAACGAGTATTCACTATGTGCAGGCAGAGAGATAAAATACAGACACACCCCCTCCCCCCACCACCCACCCTCAGGGAGCTCACAGTCTAGCAGAAGAGGCTACTGCTTAGCCCAACAATAGCAGTATCACATGGAATGTAATAAGAAGTGGTCAATCCATGTGGATGGAATATTTGGAATGACTGTGGGTGGGGCGGTGCCACTTTGGGAAGGGTGGTGGCCCCTAAAACTAACTTTAAAAGAAGGCACAATTGCCTGCAGCCACTCCTCCCTGCTACCATGACCTTCTAAGCATTCTTCCTGTCTTTGTCTCCTCTCCTACCCTCTGACTGCCAAATGAATTTTCCTAAAACACTGCTCAGAAGGTGTCACTGACCTGCTCCCTGCTACCTGCAAAAAACTGTCAGGACTTGGCTTGTCATCGGAGGCCCCACAAACTTGTCAACTCTGTCCTTTCCCCAAACACACTTCGCAGAGTTCCTTCTGGAGTGGAATGTCTTCCTTCTCTTGTTGAAATCTGACCCAGTTCTTCAAGTTTTAGTTCAAACATGACTTCAGTAAAGTCTTCCCTGTTCCAGTCTGTTAAAAGTGACCCTCTTTTCTGAGAGGTCACTTTCTACTCTCCTGCGGCCTCACACTACCCCCTCGGAGTTCATTTAGTTGTGTGGCGCACTTCTTGTCCTCTCCTCCACAGCCGATTTCTGTAGCATCCAGTGTAGTGTCTTGTGCATAGCAGGCGCCACAGGAGTGACCTAATGAGTAGATGCTGAGCTCTGTGGCACAATAAAGTGTGGGGTCAGAGGGGGATGTGGCAGGCAAGACCCCCGGAGAGGGCTTGCTGGAGCTGCTGGCCCCTCGCTGGACTGCACTGAAGCCTCAGGATCTAGACAAGTTAGGAGGCTACAGAACCCCCTGGGCAGAGGAGTGGCCCAAGCAAAGACCTGGAAATAGAAATGAGCCCCTGTGAGTAGAGATGATCTGATTAGGCATTTTTCTCCTGCAAATATTTACTCTGCAAGGAAAGAGAAGGCATGGCTTTTTTCTTCCAGAGTTTTCAAGGCCAGTTCCAGCCAGTGCGCAGGCAGACAGAGCACTTAGGAAAAGTGGGGAGGTTAGGGGCTTGCTCAGAGCAGAATCAGAGATGTCCAGGCCGACAGAAGGAGCCAGCAGAGGAGGTGGCAGAAGCAGCGCTGGCCAAGTAGGAGAGAAGGCTGCGCAGCCTGGGGCCTCAGACACCAGGTGAAAGCACGTTACAAGTAAAACACTTTCTCAGTGTCGTGCTGACCTTACTGGTCGTGGCCTTGAACTCAGGTTTTCGTAGACTCGCAGATTGAGAGGGACCAGAGAGCTGCATCTTTGCCCTGCTTTCGATGTGTCATTTTGTTGTGTTGTACTTTTGGGGGTGCTCTCCTGTGTTTCTGTATGTGCCTCCATCGTGGCATAACCATGTTGTATTGAAACGATCTGTTTCTGTGTCTGTTTCCCCTACTAATATCCTTAGCTCCTCCGGGACAGGATCATAACAATGACATGTGGCAGGAAAACAGCCACATTTCCACATTTCCAGGAGGGAGGGGTGTCTAGGGAGAGGTGCCAGGAGATCCTTGGCGAGACATGGGGACGATGCCAGTGTGTCCTGGGGAACATGTGTTACTCTTCCCTTTGAAAACCAGGGAGCACAGTGTCTCCCTCAGGGCATAGCACTGACCTGACACTTAGCAGACACGTGGAATGTCTGTTCCTATGAGGACCGTGGCAGCAGGCTCCATGGTCATTGTAGCCCCACTGACGTTGTGTCTCTGCTCTGTCCGCAGCGGGAGCCCAGCATTGACCTGCTGCAGGCCTTCGTGGAGCACTGGAAAGGCATCACACATTACTACATCGAAAGCACAGGTGGGGCCATGTCCTCCCCAGCCCAGGGACCCTGAATGGGGTGGGGAGGAAGGTGTGATCAGAGTGTCACCATGCAGGTGTCCTGGGAAGGTGACACTCACTGTCCAGGAGTTCAGAGTTGGGGCTGAGCTCGTGGAGACAGGGAATCAAATAGGTGGGAGGAAGACCTAGAGGCCTGGCCACCTCTGTTCCTAATCGCTGAGTTGCTGGCCCCACCCTGACCTTTTGAGGGAGGGGCTGTGTAAGGGAGGAGTGGGCACAGGAGGTTGGAGGTCTCACTGGCCTGACTCAGCAAGGCAGAGGTGGCTCTACTTGTCCCAGCTTCCAGCCTCAAGGCCTTCAGTCCCCAAATGTTTGTGTCTAGAGTTTACTGATTAAAAGAAAAATTTAACAAATTCCCCTTTCCTTGAACCAACTTAGGGGCATTTCCCTCATAGAGATCTGGGGTAGGAAGAGAACAAAAACGAGGGTGTGCAACATGCCTGGGTCCTTCTCCCCAAGCTGATACCCCAGAGAACCAAAGCCTCTGGTCATCTGGGCCCATCAGGACAGTCGCTGAGGGGGCAGAATCTGATTGGCTGCTTTGTAGGCAGTGTGCCAGCATTGGTGGATACAGGCTGGTTGCCAGGTAACCATATCCTGCATCCCTAGCTTCCCACTTCCTGGAATCTGTACTGGGGTTTGCTCCCAGCCTACCCTTTCCTAAAGGCTTTATTTCCAGCTTGAGCCAGTCCAAAAAATTAAAAAGTGACCTTTGGACATTCTGAGGGACCCTCTGAGAATTCTGTTCGAGAAGGTTTCTCGGTCTTGGCCTGGCTGATGTTCAAACTGGATGTTTGTCATGGGAGACTGTCCTGTGAGGTGTGCTCTGTTTAGCAGCAGTTCTGGCCTCTACCCGCTAGATGCCAGTAGCGCCTCCCTCAATTGTGACAGCCATAAATATTTCCAGATGTTGCCTAATGTTCCCTGGGGGGCAAAATTGCCCCCCCAGTGCCCCAGTTGAGAACCACCTGTTTAGATTAAAGATTTCTCGACAGAGAGTCTCAGTCTGCCCGGAGAGTAGGACGAGATCCAGAACTGATTGAGATCCACGTGGGGCTTCGCCTGGATCTAATCCTTTTGTTTCCAGAATGATATCTAGACCAGAGGTGTCAGAAGTAGGGGAGCTAGGCTACCTTGCTCAAGCGCCTATGCCTTAGAGAAAAGCTAGGGGGTGCTCCAAGGCCAGTCCGAAAGTACCAAAACTTTGATGAAGAAACACACTGTACCCCGAGACTGATGACGACAGCCCCACGAGGCTGCTTTCCTATCAGGGCCTGGGCACGGGGGAGCAGGTTTGGGTCAGAACTGGGGGTGGAGCACCGATTCTTTTTCTGCTTTGTAAAAAACCAGAGTAGTACCTGTTTTTCTGGGTGTAAGAGGGACCTACGCAGGCTCTAGGGGTTCTCTCTCAGGCAGCTGCTGGATATGGCTTCTGAGTGACACGACAGACCTCCGGGCCCAGAGCATCTCACTTGGGCCCACAACCACATGTCCCTGCCCCGGGTGTGGGACGGACTCTGCTGCCCCCCGATGGGGCGTGCAGTCAGTCACAGAGGACTGTGTCCTGGGCCTCATCCCAAAGGGCATTTGTGTTTTTAAATACGGAAGCACCCACCGTAGACTTCTGTTTCCCGGCTGCCCTCAGCCCCTCCACCCGCCTCCCAGATGGGCCTTCTCCCTACTGGGCTTTGGCAGGAGGGTGCGGTGGTCAAGCCGGGATGCCCCTGCCCGGCCTGCTCACATTCGTCTCCTGACTCTCGCTCAGATGAGAACACCCCAGCCAAGAAAACGGATATTCCCTGGCGACTGAAGCAGATGCTGGACATCCTGGTGTACGAGGAGAGGCAGCAGACGGCCGCGGGCGAGGCGGGGCCCTGCCTGGAGTACCTGCTGCAGCACAAGATCCTGGAGACCCTGTGCACGCTGGGCAAGGCTGAGGTGGGCAGGCCGAGGGGCCCCTGGAACCTTCTGGCAGAGACCTTGGATCCCAGGCTTGTCTACCTGTGCACCTCCCCGGGCTGCCACCAAGGGAGGGGGCCAGACGGGGGATGGGGGATGTGGCTGTCTCCCTTAGAGCATCCCACCACCTCCCGGGGGAATTCACTCCACGAAGGTGTGCGGAGCACCTGCTACGTGCCGGCTGTGTTTTAGACATGGGAGACGCGGCACCCAGAATCCGGGTCGGGGAGGGGCAGGATCATTGGGTAGAATGTTCGGTGGTGACCGGGAAATGGAGGAAAATGCGCCAGGAAGGGGTCTGGGAGCTCCAGGAAGGCTGGTTTCCAGCACCGCGGCGAGGGGAGGAGGCCTTGTCGGGGAGGTGCCTTCCAGCCCCGACTGAAGGGGGACCTGAGCCAGGTGGCTCTCTGGGGCAGGGGTGTTGCGGGCGGTGGCCGTGGCCTGGTCTTCTGACAAGGCCTCTGTTTCCGACCCCAGTACCCGCCCGGCATGCGGCAACAGGTGTTCCAGTTCTTCAGCAGAGTGCTGGCCCAGGTGCAGCACCCGCTGCTGCACTACCTCAGCGTGCACCGGCCCGTGCAGGTGAGGGGGCCAACGGCGTCTGGGCGTCCCCACTCCTCCCTGCCGCCCCATTCCCCTCCATTTGTATCCTGCTCCCCTTCCAGAAGCTTCTCCGCCTTGGTGGGACAACTCCTGGGTCCCTCACAGAAAAGGAGGAGGTGCAGTTCACCACGGTCCTCTGCTCCAAGATCCAGCAGGATCCGGAGCTGCTCGCCTACATCCTGGAAGTGAGCGCGCCCTCGGGAATGGGGCAGGGACGGGACCCCGGGGGCAAGCCAGGGAGGCGCTTAGACAGCCCCTCCAGCCGGCCCACCCACCTCGCTTTCCTGATGGGGGCCCTGGGGAATGGTGTCCCCTGTGACCTGGCCTCATCCCACCTTCCCCGCAGGGTAAAAAGACCGTAGGCAGGAAGAAGGCACCCAGGGACTCCACCGCCCTGCTGAGGGACACAGCCAGCCACAGGGACAAAGACCACTCCCACAGCAGTGCTTCCGACAGGGGTCCCCAGCTGGACCGAGAGCTCTCTGGGGCCCAGGCCTCAAACAGCCACCTGCCTGCTGAGAACGAGGAGCCAGATTGTGGGACGGCGGAGAGCAACCTCATCACCTCCCTGCTTGGGCTGTGCAAGAGCAAGGTGCCGGCTGCGGAGAGCAGAGGCTGGGCGCCCGGGAAGGGCAGGGCAGTCACCGGGAGGCTACTGGGGAATCAGATGCATGGTCCTGAAGTCACACCCTATTCCCTAGAAGAGTCGGGTGGCGCTGAAGGCCCAGGAGAACCTGCTGCTCCTGGTAAGCGTGGCCTCCCAGGCGGCTGCCACCTACCTGGTGCAGAGCAGCCCCTGTTGTCCTGCAATCGCGGAGCACCTGTGCCAGCTGTACCGGTCCCTGCCTGCCTTCCTCGACCCTGCAGACATTGCCGCCTTGGAGGGCATCAGCTGGAGGTGGGTCCTTAGCCAGGGGAGGTGGGCAGCATCCTCAGTGACCAGAAGCCCTGCCCGTCTCCTGGTGGCCAGCTCCTCTGGTGTTCCAGGTGGGCTGAGGACCCCCGCTGGCCACGCTCTTCCTGAGGTTGCAGCTGATCCCCAAAGGGCCTCTCGCCCTCCAGGCAAGCATCGCTCTTGCTGTCTCTGACCACAAAGCGCCCAAGAGAACCGGCCCCCAGCCATGGATGTTCCGTGGGAAAGGGCGGAAAGGCCCCGCTTTCAGGACATCCTTGAGGAAGACCTCGAAGCCCCTCCCTCCCTCTCCCTGCAGGCTACCCAGTGCCCCGTCTGATGAGGGTTCCTTCCCTGGCAAGGAGGCCTTGGCTGCCTTCCTGGGCTGGTTTGATTACTGCGACCACCTTATCACAGAGGCACACACGGTGAGTGGGTGTGGACGGGGCTCCCTCACGCTGCTCACTCACTGTCTTGTCTTGGGGATGCTGGGAAATGTGGGGTGCAGGAGACAAGCAGCACCCCGGAGCAGCCGGGCCCCTCTGTTGGGTGAGGCCCTGTGCAAGGACATGGTTATTTCTCAGCGGAAGGTCGTGATGGGTATAAAATGTGTCCCTGACATGCTTTCTGGCACCCAGGTGGTTGCAGATGCCCTGGCGAAGGCTGTGGCTGAGAAGCTGTTTGTGGAGAGCCTACAGCCCCAGCTCCTGCACGTGTAAGCAAGTGTCCCGTTCCCTTGGGTGCGGCCGTGGTCTGGATCAAACTGCCTACCCCTCCAAGCCCCTTCCTGTCCCTAAGGCCGGGGACCTCCTTGTCCAGAGTCACATCTGTGGACTCTACTGGTAATGTTTGCCAGGCCCGCGGCTGCCGTGCACAAGGCTCTGAGCCACGCGGGCTAAGCAAAGGCCTCTCACCCTTCAGGACCTCAGTAGGGACAGGGAAGTGACCAGAGGCACACTAGCCAAAGATGTAAGGAAACCAGGAAAGAGCTCCACCACCCACCATCACCCACTGCCCACTCTTCTGCTGTCCCCACCTGGCTCTGAGTGCTGGGCCAGACTCAGGCGCCCTCTCCCTGTCCCCGCAGGTCCGAGCAGAGCATCCTGACCTCCACCGCCCTCCTCACGGCCCTGCTGCGCCAGCTCCGCTCCCCTGCGCTGCTGAGAGAGGCCGTGGGTTTCCTCCTGGGCACAGACCCGCAGCCTGAAGGCCCCGAGGACAACCCCCGCACCCTGTGTGCCCACCTCATCGGGCACTGCGACCACCTCTCTGACGAGGTGCGGCGGGAGGGGCCTCCCTCTCTGCTCACCCCCCACCTCCACCAAAGGGATTTCCAGAACGCTTCCTCCCATTCTCATTAGCTCTCCCAGGTGATTCCACCTCTGAGGCATTGAACCCCCCAAACAGTGACACAGGGATCGGTAGCCAGGCTGTTTTTGTCACATGTTAATTTTCTGTGATCGCATCCTTTGTGTGGCACTTTCTGTTTAGCAAACTGCATTTATATTCACTTGGCTTGTGTGAGGGGAGGCTCACTCTGTGAGGGGAGTTAGGCTGATTGTCCCATTTTTCAGACGTGGAAACTAAGGCACAGAAAGCCAGTTGGCTTGCTGAGACCGCACGTCAAATCAGTCACGCAGCGGGGACCACCCCGACTTCCCGGTTCCTAGGCCAACACCCACCCACTCTCCCAAGCCTGCCGTCTTCACCCCTGGCCGAGGGAGGCCGAGTCTTACCCGGGTCAGCAGGTCCAGCGGCCCCTTGGGGCCGGGTGGGGCTGGGCCGTCCTGCTGACCCGCGTCTGGCCGCAGATCAGCATCGCCACGCTGCGGCTGTTTGAGGAGCTGCTGCAGAAGCCCCACGAGTGGATCCTCCGCAGCCTGATCCTGTGCCACCTCGAGGGCCGCCCTTACGTGGCACGGGGCTCGCCCGAGCCTGAGAGCTATGAGGACACCCTGTAAGTGAAACCCGGGCCACATCGGGCCCAGTCCAGCCCTGAGCACACCCACACTCCTCATGTTCATTCATTCATTCATTGGCGCTGCACTGGTCTGCCCTGGCTGCAGAGATATGGAGGAAGACCCCTACTTCACAGACGGCTTCCTCGGTCCTGGCTTGCAGCCCTCCGCGAAGCCTCGGCCAGCGCCTGCCCCCAGCGCGGACGGCAAAACGGCAGTGACGGAGATCGTGAACAGGTGGGGAGCAGGTTAGGCAGTTGCAGCCACTCGAGTCTGTTCTCTTTGGCCACAGCCCTCATGGGGCCCGGCTAGGGTGGGAGACGGGGTCCAGCGAGCAGGCGAGCCCAAGGGGCGCGCCTCCACACCTGGCCTCCTGTCTCTCAGCTTCCTCTGCCTGGTCCCCGAGGAAGCCAAGACCTCAGCTTTCCTGGAGGAGACAGGCTACGACACGTACGTCCACGATGCCTACGGCCTGGTGAGTGTCGACCGCTGCCAGCTCCCATTTCTCGGGTTGATAAACTCCGTGTTTGATCGCCTGTCCAAGGACCCCGCCGAGCCCATCCCTCCTGCGCAGGGTCCCCCCATCTGCTGGCTCCTCCTGACCACTCGGCCCCCTTCCTCCGTCCCCTCCTGTCTCAGTTCCAGGAGTGCAGCTCCCGTGTGGCCTCCTGGGGCTGGCCTCTGGCTCCCACACCCTTGGACCCCCACGAGCCTGAACGGCCTTTTTTCGAGGGCCACTTCCTCCGAGTGCTGTTTGACCGCATGTCCCGGATTTTGGATCAGGTAGTCAACAGGCCCGGCCCCACAGGAGGACTCCAGGCTGGTGCCTTTGGAGTCCTTCGGGAGAGCAGGGGCTGCCCACGGGGTCGACCCCTCCTCGGTTCTCCAGCCCCGCGATGGCCCCCAGCCCCCTTGCCCAGGCGGGAAGCCCCGTCTCGCCTCTGCTCCACACGCCCTAACACGTTCTGGCCCTCAGCCCCATGGAATCCATGACACACACATCACGTGAGTCTCCCACCCCCGCACACGTTCACACCGGCCAGGCGCCTTGCTGGGGGAGTGCGAAAATGCTCCCACCCCTGCCAACCCTCGGCTTTGTCCACCGTGTTCCCTACAGCCATACAGCCTGAACCTGCAGGTGACCTCAGTCCTGTCTCGGCTCGCCCTCTTCCCCCACCCCCACATCCACGAGTACCTCCTGGATCCGTACGTCAGCCTGGCCCCTGGCTGCAGGAGCCTGTTCTCCGTGCTTGTCAGGGTGAGGGCGCCTGGGCCCTGGCGACTGTGCGCCGTAGGGGCGGAGGGTGGGGGCAGGAAGGAATGGGTGCAGGGCAGGGCGGTTGGGGGCTGGAGGAGTGGGCACCCTTGCCAGTGCCAGGGAAACCACAGATCCCCCACGCTGCCCACCCGCCATGTCATGGCAGGGCCAGGGTACCCTGATGGAGCGTCTCTGGCCCCTTCTCAGTCCTCCGTGGTTCCTGTTCTAGGTGATTGGGGACTTGATGCAGAGAATTCAGAGGGTCCCCCAGTTCCCGGGCAAACTGCTCCTGGTGCGCAAGCAGCTGATGGGCCAGGTCCCTGGGGAGCAGTAAGTACCCGAGGGGAATGGGTGCCAGGAGAAGCCTTGGGGTGGGCAAGCAGAAAGCGCCTCTGGCCAGGGAGGTGTCCATCTACTGGGTCCAGCCTTGCGGACACTGGGCTGTCACTCTGGGCACACTCCCACCGCCTCCCAGCTGTGGCCCCTGTGCTGTCCCCCCGTAGGCTGGACCACCAGACCCTCCTTCAGGGAGTGGTGGTGCTGGAGGAATTCTGCAAGGAGCTGGCCGCCATCGCTTTCGTCAAGTTTCCCCCACGTGGTCCTCACCTGAACCTGTCCCCACCCCCGGAAGGGCAAGTCTGAGCCAGGAGCAGGACAGTGGTAGACTCCTATCCACACCTCTGCCCCAGAGCTGCCTCCCGCCTGGCACTGCCACTGCACCCTCCCCACCCGGGGCTCCGGCTCCCAGGCTGGCTCACGGAGACCTGGAATTGTCGACCGCCCCGGACCGGGTTTGGTGTGGTTTCAGGGAGTGCGCCTCCAAGGTACCGGGTGCTCAGGAGCCAAAGAGATGGCTCCCCAGGCAGCATGGTGTCCTTGAGGCCTTCTCAGAGGAGCTGGGTGGTGGCCAGGTGAGCACCCAGACCCTCACGTGCTGTGTGCCTGTGCCCCTCTGTACTGGCCATTTGTGGCCAGGGCCAAGACCTGTGACTCGATTCCAGGGCAAGAGGGGGAGTGAGCTGATGTCTCCAAGGCTGGTCGGAACCGGGCCAGAGAGATGGGGCCAGGAGCCCCGTCTGTCACATTAGGAACCGTGGAAGCTGCTGAGACTTGACGTTTTTTCCCTGCCTTGACTTGGCCCGTGGAGATGGCGCAGTGAAGGGGACAGTCGGGGAAGCCCCTCTTCCTGCTCTGCCTCCTGGAGACTGTTGCGAATTCCCAGCCTCCTCATGGCAAGTGCCCAAAGCATGCTCCGCGCCCAGGCCCAGGCGGGGGCAGCCGTTAATGAGAACCTTGCTGCAGCTGCAGCCAGGGTGGGAGAGGGCCTGGGGAGCCGGGTGCCAGGCTACAGCTCCAGCTGGTTTCTCTCTGGCGCCTTCTGAGCCCGTCTCAGCAGGTCCACAACACCTGGGCAGAGAGGTCAGAGACCGGGGGAGGCCGGGCCTTGCCCTCTGCCTCCTGCCCAGCGCCCAGTGTTCTCGAGACATACCCTTCTCGGGGAGCAAGGGAGCTTGGGGTTCAGATGAGGGCAGGCTGCCCCCCAACTCCAAGCCCTGAGGCCTGGCGGGGAGGGGCCGAGGCACAGGCAGCCAGTTCTGCTGCTGTTCTCCCTGCGTGCCCTCCGTGGCAGGGGCTGCTACCCCACCCGGCCTGAATCTGTCTCGACCTGCAGGCATACACGGGCAGCGCCAGCCATTACCTCACAGCGGGACTGCAGTTGCTGGCTTCGCTCCTGGGCAAGGAGGAGCAGGCCAGAGCCCCTTTCGCTTCCTTTTCCTGCCCATGCGGCTTCTAGAAGCCGGGCGCAGGTTGCCAAGAGGTGACATGAAAGAGGAGGAAACTCAGTGACCTCTGCCTCTCCCGCATTCCTCCCAGTGGGGGAGGTCTCCGCTGCTGCTCGGAAGAACACTGAGCGCACGTGGGTGTCGTCGGTCTGGACAGGGGAGCAGATCTCAGTGGGTGAATTGCGTCTGGACTCTTAGAATCGTGAAACGTTCGAGGGTCTGCCAGTCACAGACCCTCCCCTCTCCTCAGCACACTTTGGTGTTTGCACGGTGTCTTCCCCAGACAGCACAGCAATAAACGGCGCGAGTGTGGACATGGTGGCTCTGTTCTCCATGCTTTGTGTCCTGCTGCCCAGGGTTCCACTGCTAATTTGGGCCCATCTTCCTCCCCAAGGAAGACAAATTAAGTTCTTTTTCCAGCACTGGAGGGGGGTGGTGGTAAACAGACAGGCTCTGGCAGTGCAACTCTGACGTTCCTCAGCGCCTGCCAGGAACCAGACTCTTGGCCGAGCAACGCTGTTTCTGCTCGGCTCACCTACAACTGCGCGCCCGCTCGCCCCGGACATGCCAGGAGGGGATGGCCCATGTGGCAGCATCTGTGTGCACGTCTCTTTTGACGTGTTTACGTTGCATGCTGTACGACTTGACTTGTAAACAGTGGGCCTGACGTTGAACAGACTTTGTCCTTGGATGTGTGTGGAGGGGTGGTGGCACACTCTGAGGGAGTGACCCAGAGGACTCCGGGGCAGGGCAAGCTGTCAACCTGGAGAACGGGCCAGCCAGTGGCTCTCAGCTCATGCATGTCGGGGTCACTGGGTTGCTTTTTAAAATACCAATACCCAGGCCCCACCAATTAAATCAGTGTCACTCAGGGTGGGCCCAGAGCTAATGCTAAAGCTCCCCAGGTGATCCTAATGTGCACCCAGGGTTGGAAACTTCCAGTGGGAGCGAATATCATTGCCCATCTGAGCGGAGATGGACTGGTGAGTCCCTCAGACAGAAGTGAACTGAATAAAAGGGTTTGGTTCCATCATTTGCAAGATGTTTGTCCTCAGAGGGGATGAGGATTCCTGCCACCCTCCAGAGGCCAGCAAGACAAGTGGCAGCCAAGAGAGGCAGGGAGGGGGCTGGGAAGGGGCCCTGCAGGGCTGGAGTGTAGACCCCGTAGCAGGGAAGCCACACAAGCGCCCTGCGCAGAATCAGAAATCTGTACCATAGTCGCAGTGATGAGCACACAGTCTATTTTCTTCCTTCATTTCCTTCGGTTTTCCCTTAAATTGTGGTGAAGTTCTTTTATTATTAATACAAAAACATCCTGCTATGACTCAGCCGGGCTGAGGGGAAATGAAGAAAAGGTTTGGTCAGGCTTAGGCTGAGGCTGTAAAAAGGCAGAGGTGCAGGGCTGGTCCAGGGAGGCCCAGGCAGACAGGACTGGGCCAGCGTCCCCACCTCCTGTCCCACCTGAAGCTCCCCGGGGGTCCCCACCGCCCCACATTGGAGCATTCAGAGCTGTGTCTCACTAGGGATGCGGTCCCCTCAGTCACATCCCGCCCGCAGGCAAGGTGGAGACAGCCCCAGCAGGCTGGCCCCACCAGTGTCCGTGCACTGTCCAGGAAAGGCCTGGGTGGCCGTTGGTGGCCCAAGGGGAGCAGTAGCTCTCTGGGACGGCAGTCCCCCCTGGCTTGCTCCCCACAGACATTTAGGCAGGAAAGGCAAGGTGAGCAACCCCTGTTTACTCAGCAAGGTGCCCTCCAGCTTCTAAGTGCCTGGCGAGAGCAGGACACAGGCCTTTACCAAGGTGGGCACAGAGATGAGCAGATGCCATCTAGGGTTCAGAGAACTCCCCATTCTCATCCCCTTAGAAGCCTCAGTGTCCCCAGGGCAATCAGGCCTGCGCTTTGGACTCGCTCAGTTAAAGGCACAGTCCCTTGTGCAATGCAGGGGTCTCCTCCTCAGAACCCCCATCCCCAAGGCAACAAGGTCCCCGATCAGCAGCCTCCTGCCTCCCTCAGAGGGAAGCACGGCTGCCCAGCTCCCGGCCCCTGCTGCGGCCTTCCTATCTGTTCACTGGGACAACAGAGGATTCCTGAAGCCGCTGTAGGAGCTGGCTTTGGAGGTCTTCCTCCACCACCTTCCACCAAGAGAAGTTCTCACCGCGGACCTTTGGGGGCTCATCCTGGATACCTGGGTTCCGAAAAGCCACTGTCACCAGCACATTCAGACAAATGCCATCGGTATGGTCCCTGCCCAGGTGCTGCAGTCCAAGCAACCCCTTGGTCTCCACCGCCAAATGGTGCAGGGTCAGACACTCCTGCAACAGGCGCAGGACAGCCATCTTGATGCCGCCCCTCTGCTCCATGGGGGTGAGACCACAGGCGGTGACGGGCAAGTGAGGCATGCCCACGGTGCCTACCAACACCCACACCGTCTGCACGCTGGTATAGGTGGCCACAAGCCGCTGGCAGACCACACTGCAGGGAAGCTCCTGGGGCAGAATGAGGGGGTGCCTGGCTCGCTGGCGATACTGGGCAGCTAGCTCGATCAAGTGCAGGATGTCCTGGGCCCGCAGCGGCGTGGGTAGGGAGGTCCGAGGGTACCAGGCAGCCTGCAGGGACTCTGCATCTGCCTCCTTGGAAGTCTTGAGAATTCCACCTAGGGGAGATTGAGGGCATGGGTGGGGGAAGGGTCGGCGTTGAGAGAAGTGGGGGTCTGGCAGAGTAAACAGAGACCCCTGACCCAGCGGGGAGGCCCCGGGCCCTCCAACTGGAATCCGCTGGTTCCAGGCTGTACCAGCCAGAGTAAGGCTGGCTGATGAGGGGCTCGGCTCACGGGAGGACGAGCTGGGAGGAAAGGTGTACACTGGCCCACGCTCACACTGCCACCGGGCGGGCCGTACCTGTGGGGTGAGCGAGGAACACGAAGCGGATCCAGGAGGGGCCCCGCTCCTCCACAGACAGCAGCGTCACGGGCTCGCAGTGCAGCCCGGCCTCCTCCTTCACCTCCCGCTGCAGCGCCTCCACGATGGTCTCCCCGGGCTCCATTCTCCCTGCGGGCAGGTACCACGACCCCCGGCACTCTCTCTTGGCCTCCTGGATCAGTAGCACTTCATCCTGAGGGGAGACAGGGGGTCTTCACCGCCCACCTCAGCCGGCCCAGGGCGAGGGAAGGCTGCTGGCTGAGCTCCCAGACCAGCAGCCCTTCCTTCGCCCTGGGGCTTGGCCGTCCACGACTCCCTTCCTGGCCGATACCTTCCGCAGAGAACTGCCCTCCTGTGGCTGGGGCTGCAGCTATCCCCTCCCTGCAATTCCTCCTCGGAAACTGGTGGAGATTCCTGGGGCTGGAGATTAGGCCCCAGAGTGAGGATTACCCTGCGTCCTGCACAGAAGTGTGTCTGCATGTGTCAGGTGGATCTCTCGACTCCAACATGGTTTACATACAGCTTGTGGTGAGTGTTCACACTGGAGTTTGGGCTTTGAAATGTGACCCACCCTGTATCACCCTGACCTAGGGCCCTGGCCCTTTCTAGCTCTTACTACACCCAGTAGCACAGGGATGGGCACCAAAGGCCTGAGGGTAAGCCCAGGTTGTGGGTTGTGCCACTGCTACCCGTGGGGCCCTCGACGGACCTTCAGTGGCGCCCACTCTGCTAGACTCGGGAAAAGGGATACGGCAGCCCTCTTCGCAAGCAATGAGGCCTAATGGGATGAGACAAACAGGCTCCTGGGCCTCAGTTTCCTCTTCTGTACACCGGGACACTCGCAGGGCACAGATGCAAGAGTAAGCGGGAGTGCTTTGCAAAACTGGGAAGCGCCTCGCACACGGCAGCGGTGGATTTGGCCGTTAGGGCTTCTGTGCCCTCCTGGGCTGGCTGCGCGCTCCCGAGCCCCGGGGCCGGCGGACGGACGCTCACCTGCTCGTTGAGAAACACGGCCAGCACCACGTAGCTGACGTTCTTCCGCAGCCGCACCGGCGCCGGCGCCTCCCCGGCCGGCCCCGAGTCACAGCCCTGCACGAGCAGCCCCCGGCCCCCCAGCACTGCCGCCAGCGCCCCCGCCAGCCCCTCCGAGGTCATCGGGTCGCCTGCGAGGCGGCGGGCCAGGACCCCGCAGGCCGGCGGAGCGCAGCGGGACGTGCCGCGGGCGAGCTTGGGGCCCGGCGCCCCTGCCCCTGCCCTGCGGCCGCGGCCCGGCACGGTCGCCAACGCGGAAGCGCCCGGAGAGCCCCGGCCGCTGATAGGCTGCGCCTCGCTGCGGCCTGCTCGGATTGGCCCGCGGCGGCCACCAAGAGGGCGTGGCCAGTCCGTCACGGAGTGGGCGCAAGGCCGGGCCCCTGAGCTCGCCGGCGCGGCGTGCGCCCGGGGTCGGTCCTCTCACTCTCGCCCTCGGGGCGCCTCCCAGCCGCCGACCTCGCTCGTGCCCCCAGCGCGCATTTGTCAGCTCGGGTTCCGACGATGGCGTCATCCTGCCCGCAGTGTGCGTTGAGCCGCGGTGACAGCAACGGTGACGTCACGAGCCCATGACGTCACAGGGTCTGAGTCGCGGCTTGGACCCACCGTCCCACTTTTGTCATGAACATACGACTGTAGTAACGGAGATAATCACTTCCCAAGTAACTTTTTTACTTCTCTAAAAATGTACGAAATGTCACGTGACCAGAGGGACATAAAACCCCTGCCTTGGAAGTGATGCTGCTCCAGTCGGGGAGAGGGACACAGACATCGGATAGAGGACGCTGAGGGTTGTAGACTCAGTGCTAAATGATTGGTTTGGGCGGGAAGAGTGACAGGCGCTCAGCAGAGGGAGGTGGCAGGGCTGGGGAGGAAGGGCTGGGGCGAGAGTGCTGCTTTGCTGTCCCCTGCCCCTGGCATTTCCCACGCAGCTTCCAGGCCGTCTCTGCTGCAGACGTGAGCCCTTGGAGGGCCGGGTGGTGCCCGGCTCCTTGTCCTCACCCTCGCACCCAGCATGCAGCGCCTGGAGGTGGAGAGCAGGGTGTGGGTTGTTTTGTCGAGCTCCTGCTTCTCTCCCAGTCTGACCTTTCCTCCTCGGAGCCTCCCTTGACCTCCTCTCAGGACAGGAACGCAGGGCCAGCTGGAAGAAATCTGCCAGACAAGCCCAGTCTGGGCCCCTCACCCCCAGGAGGGCTCCCCTTCCCTCTTCCTGCCTGCTGCTCTGTGTACCTCTCTTTGAGGATGGGGGACAGTGGCACAAGCACTTGGAGCCAGACATCAGGCCACTGTAGTTTGCTCTGTGGCCCTCGGTAAGTTGTGGGCCTCAGTCTCCTCATCTGTAGAATGGGGTCATAACAGCTCTTCTTTTACAGGGTGTCAAAAATGCAAGACATTCAGGGAGGGGCTATGTGGACTGGCCAGTGTTGGACACCATCACCAGGCAGCCCTCCCACCCTCTGGGCTGGGCCCTCTCACCACGGCGCTTGTTGCTACTGCGGAAAGGCCCATCCTCATGAAATGTGCCCGCAGAGCTCCCTGAGCACCAGACTTAACTCTCAGTAATTCCAGAGACACCAGATTGGCCTCTTTAGGCCCTTGTCACATTACGATTCTGACTGCAGGTTCCCTGGAGACAGGGCCCCGTGTTAATCATGGGAGGCCCCGGGAAGGCACATGGTGTTGGAGGTACTTGCTGAACACTGGTGGGCCAAGCCCTATTCTAGACCCCCCACCTCCCAACACCTGTGTTCTCAGGGCTGAGAGTCAGGACTCCCGACCACAGAGCTGCTTGTCAGCATATTCGCTGTGTGTGTTTAGCCCTCAGTTTTCCCATCTGTGAAGTGGGGGCAGATTCCTTTCTGCCTCCTGGGGATGATTTGAGAGAGAGTGAGGTCATGTCTGGGCAGGGTTCTGAGAGCTTCAGAGGCGCCTAAGGTAAACAGCAGAAGGCCTGGAACGGCCAAGACTGCAACAACCACAGCTCCACTCCCCCGTCAGCCCCGGGGGAAAGCGCTCCTCCCTGTTGAGTGGGCCTGATCATCGCCCCTGCGGTGAGCGGTGTGTGAGGCAACAGAACACGCCAGAAGCCCCTTGTAAACTGTGAAGGAGTGTGCCCAGCCCTTCCCGGAGTACGGAGGAGACAAGAAGATTCAGACTTTCTCAAGGCCTCGGGAGGGAGAGAGCAGCGGTCAGACAGAGGCTGCAGGGACAGCAGCCAAGGGAGGGAGAGAGGCTGGATGGGAACCGCCAAGGTCTCCGTCACATCTGCGGTGTGCCCTCCAGTCCCACAGAGGGAAGTACACAGCCGGCGTGGCTGGCCGCACGGCGCAGTGGACCATGGAAGTGAACTGACTGCTCCCAGCACCCATGGGAGCGGAGCCCGAGCCAGACGTTTTGGGGCATGTGTGAGCACATGTGCGTGTGAGCAGGGAAGCCTAGGGTAGGCAGCCTCGGGGACTGGGACCAGGACAGGGACAGACAGGCAGGGTGGGGCAAGGCTGTCTGTGGTGCTAGAGTCGTTTACGGAGTAGCAAGGCCGGTCTCTTGACAAAGTAGGGAAGGGTAAGGAGGGCAGAGCCCAGGCTGCAGGGGAGGGGGAGGGCTGGCTGCGGGCTGGGCTCTGCCACTGGCTCTGAGTGATCCTGGGGCAGCCACGTGTACCCTCTAGGCCAGTTGTACAACTTGGGCATTGCTGGATCCCGGAACAGAAAAAGATGTTAACAGAACTGGTGAAATCCAGTGAAGCCCACTGCTTCGTTAATAGTGTCCGTGTTGATTTTGTAGTTTTGATAAAGGTACCCTGGTTACGTAAGATGTTCGCATTAGGGGAGCTGGGTGAAGGGATTGGGAACTCTCTGTGCTATCTTTGTGACTTGGCTGTAAGTCTAAAATGATTTCAAAATTAAAATGTCTGAGAATTTTAACAGAAAAAAGGAAAAGAAGGCATTGGATATGCACACCCCACGCTCGCTTCCACCTCTGCGAGTTGTGTGTCTGAGATATCTGGGCCAGACAGAGGGGGCTGGAGGCAGGGGGTGGCCAATGAGCTGGCGACCCTGGGAGAAGCAGGGGCCCAAGGGCCTCCAGGGGGAATTAAGAGTGCCACCCAGTGCCCCGAGCTGAATCTCAAGGCCAGTGTCCACCTGGCCTGGCCGCATTCCCAGGTCCCGTCCTGGAACACTCGAACATTGGTCCACTTGCTATTTATAGTCAGACCAGACATGCCCTCAAGCGTGCTGTGACCCACCTGGAAGGGGAAAGGGGGAAGAGGGGACCCCGTGACTATGCCATACCCGCCCCTACTGGGCAAAATTAAGAGCGCCATCTTCCCACCTGAAGGACACCCCATATTTTGGGTTCTGGGGTGACATGAAGACAGCTGTAGAATGTGAAGCGTGGGTAGAAATGGGTCATTCAGTGCCACTTGGAACACAATCAGCTATAAAGTGTGTCCTTTGGAAGGAGGAGGGCAGAGTGGAGGGCAAAGCCATCTTTAAACTCCATTAAGAGCTAAGACCATAAAGTAAATGGGGTGGCTTGAGTCAGAACACTTGGTTCCAATCCCAGTTCTGCCACTACAATTGCTGTGTGACCTTGGGTAACTGACAGAACCCCAGCCTTCCTGTTTCTCCTTCTGTAAAATGGAAATAAATTGTGTCTACCTCAAGATAGCGAGAAGGGATTAAATGAGATCATTTCGATGACAGGGATTAAATGAGATAAGTTAAATGAAAACAGTTGCACAGTAAAATATAGGAGTTCTCTAATTTTTTCTCTTCTTTTTTTATCCCACAAAAAGTCAAAATAACTGAGCTATCCACACGACGAAGAAATCTACATTTTTTTCAACAAGGGATGGTTATGTAAATTGTGGCAAAACTACTTAATGGGGTATACGTGGCATTTAAAATGAAGGTGCGACAGCAGCAGAGAAAGCGACCGCAGTACGGCGTTAAAGAAACCAAAGCCAAGGCACCCCAATCCAGCCATGTGTACTGTAGATCCTAGGAGAAGATTCTAGAAGGAAATGTACCAAAATAGTCCTAGTGGCTGGGGGTAAGTAGAGAGGGGCTTGCAAGTGACTTTCTTCTTTTCTAAATGTTCGGAAAGTATTTTACATTTTATAATAAAAAATTTTATTTAATAAAAAACAATTCCCTGAACCACAGCAGAAACAATGAGAGGCATGACAAGAGTTGGGGCATGTTTTGTGTGGGTCTCTGGGATACACAGGGAAGGGCCAGGAGGGCAGAGCCCCGCCCTGATGGCTGTGGGCATGGGGGGACAGGAGGGGTCAGTGAGGCTCATCCTGGGGTGGCTAGATGGGCCTGGCACCAGCCATGGCCACCAAGGGCAGACGGGCTGGGCAAGGGCTCTCCTGGGCCACGCTCCTGGATGTCCACATCAAGGCAGACGGGAGAGATGGGTAGCCTGGTGTTTTCGGGGAGGGGTGGGCGCTGGGATCCCTGCAGGCTGATGCCAATGCTGCACAAGGAGGCCGCTTCACTGCTGTGCCCCAGGTCTCTGCCCACTCCCCCTGCTTCTGCAGTCAGGAGCATTTGCTCCTCAATCGGGAAAAGAGCAGGCATGGTGTTCGAGGTCCCTGCCACCATGGCCCTGGCCCACCCCACTCCATTTGCCTCTGCTCTGGAGCAGATTTCTGCATCTCCCCTCCCTCCCCGGACCACGTGGCCTGCAGGAGCAGGGCCAACCACACTGGCAGCCATCACAAAACAACAGACTTTAATGGAAATCACGAAGGAGCGGGGGTGGACAGAGGGAGCAGGGCAGGGTGGCATCGCCCACGCCAGTCCCTGCAGCCAAGCCTGGGCAGTCCCTGACGCTGTCCTCTCCCCACACTTCTCACCTCTTCTGGCAGGAGGGCAGGATTTTGGGGCCCCTTGTCCAGGATGCCTGCACTGAGCCCAGTGATGATGTGGGGGGGGCGTAAGCAGAGCCGGGGGCATGGGTGGGATGGCAGGGGTGAGGCGGCATGAGGAGGTGCTGCTTAAGCCAGAATGATTCCCGAGGTCCCCCAAAGAAGGGCAGCTTGTCTCCTGGGTGGGGGAGGGCTGGATTGGGGGAGTCAGTCACCCCCAGTGTGGGCCTGGTGCCTTGGAGAGGGACTCGGGTGTGGGGCAGGTGTACGCTTCGGTGGTACTGTGGCTGTTGGCTTTAGGGCCCAGGGCAGGGGTGGGAAATGGGGTGCCCTGCTTGTGCCCAGAGTGGTGCTTGTGGGATGGACCAAAAGCCCCTAAATCCCCCACATCCTTCCCACATCCTTTCCGGTTGCCACTGTAGCTGTGCCCGGCTGAGCACCTGGTCTACCTGCCCTGACTCCTACTCCTGACACCTGGGAGCCCCCTATTTGGCCTCCTGTAATGTCCCCACGGCCACCTTCACTGCTTGGAACACAGCCCAGTCCATCTAGGAAAAAAAGAAGACAACAAACTGTCAGTCACATTCCCAGGCCCCCGCCGCCCTCCACCCTGCCCAGGAAGAACACCTTCCTCTGTGCACGGTGGCTGCCTCCCTGGCACAGGGCTGGATCCCGACATGTCCACTGTAGCTGGGCCACAGGGGACTTGGGCCGCACGCCCAGCCCGCTGGCCAGTGTCACACTCACCTGGGCATAAAGCAGGCGATGGTCAGAGGGCAGGCTAGGTCCCTGATGGCAGAGCTGAGCAGAGAGGGCGGAAGTCTCCGGGGACAGGAAGTGCTGAGTGACACTGACTGTGCTTACCAAGCCCTGCACCTGTGTCAGGGAGGACACACAGGCAGCAGGGTCAGCGGAGGCCGCAGATCGCACATCCTCCCCCTGCCCCTCTGGTCCCTGAGGCCTAGTTCCACTAACGACCCCACTCAGCTCTCAGGGAGCAGAGGCCTGGGTACGGCAGCAGATACTCCGAAGGCCATGGCCAAAACCAGGCCACAGGGCTTCCAGAGAGGACACAGGGCCCCTTCACGTCAGCATGCCGAGGGGGCCAGGACCAGACTCTGGGGCACATCCCAGTCGGGTTTGACAACTCCAAGACCACTCAGCCTCCCTGTTTCCTCTGCCACCACGGGGCCTGGCCTCCTGCCCTGCCCGGCTCTCAGGACATTGAGAGAATGTTCTATGCCTGTGACGTCGCTCTGGTGGCCTCTGATCTCCCTGCACAGCCCTCTCCCGCCGGGATGCACCTGGTGGGGAGCCCCCGCAGGCACCAGCACGGCCTCCCCGGGGGCCTGCAGCAGGGTCCAGCAGCTCACGCCCCACTCCTCGCGCAGGCGCCGTCGCAGCCCCGCATCCAGGTAGCAGCTGCCCGGGGCGCCGGGCTCCAGGGTCCCTGCCCCAGCCGGGCACACCTCAAAGAAGAGAAGGGAGAGTGAGTGAGGCAGAGAGGGGGGAGCAGGGCTGCAGGAGGCCTGGCTCGGAGAAGAGCTGGAGGCCCAAGTCAAAACGTGAGGGACAGAGAGGGAGGACGTGGGCCAGGTGGTGCGGGGCTGGGGCAGCTCACGTTGGCAGAACAATCGCTGGGCTGGAAGGAGCTTAGAGGAAAGGATTAAGGGCCCTAAAGCTGGGGGCCTCAGTCCCTGCTTTTCCTGGGGCTGGATGCCTTTAATAGCTTCTGTGGCCCCAGCCCAAGCTGCCCTCTGCTACCCCTCTCAATGGTACTCCTTTCTGCAAAACCCAGAGAGAGGTGCTGCATAATCCCGATTCAGGAACCGTCTACATCAGCACTTCTCAACCTGCAGTCCTGTGAATGGCCTGAAATGTGTGCCAAGTGGTAGGCGAGTGGGTAGCTACATGTCCCTGGGGAGACCAACCCAAGGCAGTCATCAGATTCTCCTAAGATCCTGGGTCCAGGAAAGGAAGGCCACACAGTGCGGGGACAGGCCCGCCTGTCCAGATGGAGCCCTCTGTACCAGGCACAGCCATGGGGGCCTCCACCAGCTCAGCCGAGCAGGGAGCTCCTCCGGCGGGCAGGGACTTGTGGAGGCCAGAGGAGGAGGTGGCCAGCAAGCACCTGCAGAGGTGAGCGCCAGCATCACGCTCCAACCAGCCGCCAGCTCCATCCACCCCCTTCAGTGAGGACCTCAGTGGCTGTCCCTGGGCCTAGGGCTGTAAGACTGGGCCACGGGGGGAGGGGAGGGCTGGGAACCAGATTGGACCCAGGGGAGTCCCAGCCAAGTGCCAAGACTCCTTTGCCCCCGGAGACTCAGGTCCACCCTGGCTCGGCAGTGTTTCCCAGGCCACCCAGCAAGAATGTGCCCCTCAGCCTTCCCCATGAGTCATCGGGTTGGGACAGCCCACGGCCAGCCACACCCAGCCGAGACGGGGCCATCTGTGCATGGAGGTGTGCTGCCGTCTGCGTGTCCCAGCAACTGTGCGCACATCTACACATGTGCCGGCCTGTGGGCGGGAGGGTGGTGGACACCACATGGTCCTCTGCACGTCTGTGGGTGTGTGTGCCTTAGCAAGGGGTGACACTTGGTGGGTGTCTTTCTCCAGGACAATCAGGGCTCAGTTTGGAAGCACTGGGACCTCCCTAACCTTACCCCTGGCCTCCCCCTGCCCTGGCCCTTGGAGCCTCCGGCCCATCCCCAGCCCCTCCCCTGACCCATCTCTGTCCCCTGCCATGCAGCCACCTTCAGCCCCTTGGTCACCAGCACCTCCAGGAGCACCCCCTCCAGGAAGCCTCCCCTCAGAAGGTGCAGACACCGAAAGGAAGGCAGCAGGACAGTGTCTCAGAAAGGTGCCTCTTTGTCCCCTGGCCACCCCCACCCGCAGCCCAGGGAGGGGAGGCCACCTGCCCCCAGGGAGAGCACAGTGCAGTGACCCAGGGCTGCGACAGACATAAGCTCAGATCCCAGCAGTACCACTGAGCCATGGTTTTCCCACCTGCAAATTGGGACAGTGGCAGTACCTGCCTCAGTGGGGTGGTGGTGACAGTTATCTGGGGTAATACACCCAAGGCCCTCCCCCTGTGCCCAGCCCTGGCAGCTGCTGCCCTCACTCCAACACCAGGTTGGCCCTCCCGCCTGGGGCTCTGCTCTCTCCCTGGGCCCCGCCTGCCTCCTCTGACCTGTCTGAGACGAGGCTGTCCAGCTCACCTGAGGGAGTGGGGCGGGGAGCGAGCACACGGGGAGCACACACTCAGGTGGGCGCTCAGGTGGGCGGACAGGCCGAGCTCCTGGGGCCGGGTGGGGGCAAGGGGAGGGCCCCCGGCTCCCTCCTCACCATCTGGAGAAAGCGGCGGATGCGCTGGGCGTCCTGTGCCCGGAACACGTGCCACACAGTGCTGACCTGGCTGCCCGGAGACCAGAGCCCCTCCCCGTCCAGGCCTGAAAGGAAGTCTGAGGGAGGGGAGCGCTCAGGAGGCCGGCGTGCAGCAGAGGCTTGCGCCTGCAGCCTGCCCGCTCCTGTGCGTCCGCCCTGTCTCCAGCCGGGGACATACCTTTCTGTGCCCGGTGCCAGGCCGGCAGCGGTGCCTCAGCGTGCACCAGGATGCTGACCAGGTCAGCCACCTCCACGCAGAGGTTCTTGGTCCCCAGGTGTCCCCGGTGTGGGCTCACACCTGCACGGAGGTGGAGAAAGGAGAGTTGGGAACAGAGTCAAAAAATGCTTCAGCCTCAGGGCCTTGGCACAGACGCACATGTGCCCGAGACAACAGGTACCAGAACAGGGAGTGGGCAGGAGGGGAGGGACACGCACCATAGGCTGCCCAGAGCTGGGGCTCCAGCGGACGCAGGGCAGGGCCAGGCAGGAGGTAGGAGGCCAAGTTGAGTTTCCCGTGGTGTGCACAGTACTCCGGGAGTGGCAGGCTGGCAGCCAGGTTCTCCGCCCTTGAGGGGGAGACAGGGTCATGCCCAGGAGGCCCAAGCCAGATATCAGAGACCCTGTCACAGCCGCCACTGCCGGGGTAACTCCCAGAGGGCAAGCATGGGATCTCTGAGGGTCATGGGGTGGGCGCGGGGATGAAGGAGGAGGGGAGGGCTGGCCCTTGGTACCACATATACCTGCTGTTGTCCTCGTCCCCCAGAGCTCGGTGCAGCAGGAGGACAGAGCCCTCGTCTGACTTTGGGCGAACTGGGGGAGAGACAGAATGGCCCTTGTCCCAGAGGCCCCTGCCCCAGTGGCAGCGGCACACGAGTCCAGTCTCTGCCCTGGGCCTGCTCCCCACCCCCAGGTCACACTGGGACTCCTGTGCCACCCAGGCCCTGGGGCTCAGGCTCCTGGCTCCCTCCACCCGCGCAGGGACACTTACGCTCAGGCCGGGAGAAGCCCTCCCAGAATGCTGTGCTGCCCAGGCTTGTGGGTTGGGGCGGCCCGAGGGGGGCCAGAGCCTGCACCTGGCCGCCGAGCGCCCCAAGAGCTTCCGTTCCCCATAGGCTGCCTCGTAATGCCCTCTGGATCCCTGACACCAACACGGGCTGTAGCGGGAGAGGAGGGAGGACAGGAGGAGAATGGATGGGGCGCCGGCGTGGGCGTGGTGGGCGTGTCGCAAGGGCGCCAGGACAGCGTGGGGACCCAGCCCTGCGGGTAGGTGAGGCCCCGGGTGGTGGTGGCGGGGGCGGGCAGGGAGCCTCACCTGGCCCTGTCTCCAGTGCTCCTGGAAGAGGTGGAAGCCTTGCCGGGGTCTGGGCTCCTGCAGCCACAGCAGAGCCCCAGGGGGTGTCAGCCGGGGCCGCACTGGGGAGAGGGGCAGGCCCAAGCCCCTGCGCAGGCCCGGGCCAGCTCGCAGTGCCGGCCCCAAGGCCTTCTCCTGGATCTTCCGTTCCACCACCTGTGCGATGATGCTGTCCAGGATGTTGGTGATGCGGTCGTCCTGTGGGGGGAGGCATGGAGGGGCAGGAAGGCTCAGGACGCCTGACACTGCACAGAGGGCCAGCCCCAGCCTCCGGCCCAGGCTCCCAGTCCTCCCTCCGTGCCCTTGCTCACACTGGGCAGGGCCGGGGTGACGGGCGCAAAGGCCATGTGTATCCGCTCATGGCCCAGGCAGAGTTTGACCGCAGTAGAGGCCAGCAGTTCGCAGAGAGAGGGGCAAGGCAGGGACCTTCGGCCAGCACGGTCCTCTGCTGGGGTCTCCATGGAGTCCGGGGTTTCTGTCGGGGAGGCGAGTGGTGAGGGGCTTCACGTTTTGCCCCTCACCCTCCTCTGGAGGCTCCACTGCCCACGACACACTTGGCTGGGGAGAGTCCTGGCTGGGGCTCTCCTTCCGCCAGCTCCCCCACCTCAACCCTACCCTGGGCCCCCTACTCCCACCACCTCTCCTGAAGGCAGAACCTCTAAAAAGAAGGGGCTCAGAAGGGGAGTCTGGCCCGAGAGGCGGTTAGGAGGCTTAGCTCGAGGAGGAATGGAGATTACTGGTCGGGGCTGACTCCAAGTCGTCCCTGGACACTTCCGCTGCCTGTTCCCCGCCTGCCCCAAATGCTGGCCCAGCCTCCCTCCCGTACAGTCCCAGGGGCAGGAGGCGCCACTCACCCTCTTTGATGTCCTTGGTCCTGTTGGTGTCCCCATTACAGGAAGGCTGTGGAGTTGGGGGCGTTTTCTCTGTTGGCTCCTTCTGTGAAATGCATCCGCCACCCCCCAATCCAAGCAGAGATTTTAAAAACTGGCAGACACAACTCAACCCATGAGAATTAACCACAGGCTCTTGCAAGTACTAAAATTGTGTTTCTAGGAGCAAAACGGTATAGGGTACAATGTTGAGTGGGAAAAGTTGCCCGTGGACTTCTGCAATACGGTACAGTGTCTAAAGTGTGCACTAAAATAGACATGAATAAATATGGGGACAAATGACTGGAAAGAAATATGTCAAAATGTTAAGGGTGGCATGAGAGGTCATTGTTGTTTTTTTCCTTGAACTTGTCTGTATTTTCCAGATTTTCCATGATGGGTGTGTAGCATAGTCCCTGGCACACAAAATACATTCGGTGAACTATTTCTTGAATGGATGACTTATAATAAAAACATGAATTTCATCAAAGCTTTGCAGAGTGCTCCCTGAGCACCTGCTATGTGTCAGGTGCCAGGAACACCAAGAAGGACCAACGCTTTTCCCGAAAGGAGCCCATGGCTGGGGACACAGCTGCACCAACAGGCACCACTGGTATGGCAAGTGCTGGGCTAGAATAGGCACGGGTGGGACAGGACTCCATGCAGGCAGGGAGGGAGGACTTCCTGTGGGCAGGGGGAGGCAGGCCAGATGCTCCAGCTCTCTGCACGGATCCTAATTCCCAAGGGGGTGAGAGTAGCCTGATTCCTTCTCCCTCTTCACCCCATGGAAAGGAAAGGGCCGACCCCCACAAGGGTCAGGCATTTGCAGGCACATTGCCCTATCCTGGGGCCCACCAGCTAGTCCTCTGTCACCTGTGTCGTGGCCTGGTTCTTACCTGCTGGCCTCCATCCCCAGAGGCCCACACCCGGACATCAGCTTGGCAGGGGCAGTGCCCCCGGATGTCAAACTTGATCCAGACCTGGTGCATTGCAGCGCTCAGCTCTGCCAAAGCTGGGTGGGGAGTGAAGAGGAGAGATGGAGTTCGGTGGCGAGTGTAGGGGTGCAGGCAGCCCCACGAAGCAGAAGGGCATGGCACCCGAGGGAGACAAGGCCACATGGGAAGCCGATCTCCCTGGGAGCCACCCTCTGCATGCCCTGCCCCTCCAAGATGCCTCACCCTGGCTGGAGACAAACTGGGTCAGCATCAGGGAACAGGCAGGGTGCCCAGCCTCCTGGACACACTCCTCTGTGGACTGCTCCTGTGAGCCTGTGGAGTGGGAAGGGAGAAGCTGCAGGGCCAGACATCAAGGTAACCACAGGTCAAGGTCGGGGAAGAAGGGTAAGGAGATCTAAATCAGGGAGCTCAACAAGCCAAAAACCATGTGCTTTCTGGGAAACTTGGGTTGCACAGTGACACAGGATTCTTTGCTTTTAGAATGCAGAGGTCTTAATACACTGGGATGCTTTGCAAGAGCCGTATAGAAGAGAATGTTCCAAAACACATCTGACCCTGGAACTCTTATTTGGCCACGTCTGTTGGGACACCAGGAAATTCCAAGCCGTCAAGTAGCCAAGTTAAGCCAAGGGAGAGGAAGCTGACCACAGTGAAAAGAACAAGACAGAATCAGAAGACCTCAGTCTAAATCCTAGCTGCAACACTTACTAGCTGTGTGACCTTGGACAAGTCACTTAACCTCTCTGAGATTTTCTTACCTGGAAAACAGAGGCTGCATATCCATGTCACAGTGTTGCAACAGATTTAAGAAGGTGCAAGCTGAGCTAAGTGGGCAGCACAGAGTGGGCACTTGACTCCGTTCAAGGGTGGGCAAGGAGGCGGGGTGTCCCTCTGATCTGGGGACAGGGGAAGTCTGTTCTGAGGGGCTTTGGGCAGTGGTGGCTGAGGCTGGTGCTGAGCAGGGGATGACAGGGGCTTTCTGGGGAGAGACAGCCAAGAAATGGCCACAGCCTCAGAGCAGTCTTACTGTGACCCCTTTTCCGCCCACCTCCGTCCCCTGTCTTCTCCTACCTGCTTTCTCCCCGGTCCTCCCAGCACCCGCCATTCGGCCGCAGGCCACACACAGCCGGTGGCTGCAGCGGGGACATCGCCAGTGGGTATTGAAGAGTCCGTGGTGGCAACGGCTACAGCAGCGTGGAATGCCTGGGCTGTCCTCTGTCACGGCTGGCCCCTGGCCTGCTGACCGCGGGAGAGAACAGGGTCAGAGGGCTGAAGGCGACGGCCCCTCTGGGGGCCCTCACGTGGGCAGCAACCGGGAAGGGGTGGGGAGAAGAAGGGGGCAGTTTCCATGGAGGGGACTCCCAGGGAAGGGACACAGACCGCTTAACAGTCACCCCTAATTGCTCAGCAGCCCTATCAAGAACCCCACGCAGAAACCGTCCTCTCCAGCCAACCCTTCCCAGGGACACGGAGGCCTCAGCTCCCCGGCTCCTGCCCCACGCTGGGCCTTGCCCCAGGGACTTCCCACTGGCCCTGAATCACTAACCCACACCACTTCCAGCACATTCCTTCCTCCACCTCCTTCCCTCCCAAGCCCCACATGCTACCGGAAATGGCAACATGGTGACCAAGCTCAGGTGGCGCTTCCTCCAGGGAACTTTGTATATTAAAAACCTTAAGAGGCTGCTGCTGCCCTATGCCCAAAGGAGTAGATTTTTTTTATTTTTTTAAGAGACGGAGTCTCGCTCTGTCACCCAGGCTGGAGTGCAGTGGCATGATCATAGCTCACTGTAACCTCAAGCTCCCAGGCTCAAGCGATCCTCCTGCCTCAGCCTCCTGAGTAGCTGGGACCACAGGTGTGCACCACCACGCCCAGCTAATTAAAAAAATGTTTTTAGTAGAGACAGGGGTCTTGATATGTTGCCCAGGCTGGTCTCGAACTCCTGGCCTCAAGCAATCCCCCCACCTCGGCCTCCCAAAGTGCTAGGATTACAGGTGTGAGCCGCTGTGTCCAGCCAGGAAAGTGGGTTAGTTTAAGAGCAAAGTTTCAGACTAAGCCGTTGTGAGTTGGTAGAAAAAGTAGGTGCCCCTGAGCACAAGCCACCTTGTCATGTCTCGCTTTGGGTGCAGGGGACTCAGAGCCAGCCAGGACTTGGCCCTTGCCCTCCTCGCTCCTTCCAAGAGGGGAAATGGACCTATCAACGCGGCAATGACTACGGCACCTTGGGCAGGCGCTAGAGTCTGAAAATGGGACAGAAGGATGGGGGGGGGTTCCCAAGCGCCCGGAGGATGAGTAAGTGTTCATTCACCAGGTAGGAAGGGAGGAGCGCGGCATTCCAGACCCAGAGAACGGCCAGTGCCAAGGCCCCAGGGGATGGCCGAGCTCAAGGGAGCCGGGAAGGGAAGGACGGGCGCTGTGTGTGCCGGGAATCCAGGCTGGCAGCAGCAGGAGCTGACGGGGAGCTGGCTGGGAAATGCCGATGGGGCTGAGACTGGCCTTTCTGGGGCAACAGGGAGCCCCCCATGAGCTCCACCCAGGGAGTGACCTGTGGCCTCGGGCTGTGTGTTTACAGAGACCACTCTCTGGGGCCGTGGAAGGGTGGCCAGAGAGACAGCCTGGAGCCAGAGCAAGCAGCCTAGTGCCCGCCCATCTCTGCCATCAGCCCAGGTCCCACTGGTCCTCCAGGAGCGGCCCCACCTCCCAGGCTCTTGGCACTCAGTCGTGCTTGCCCCGCAAAGCCCCGAAATTCCAAGAGAATTGGGCTGCGCCAGGTTTGATGACCCCTTCTCAACATCCCCCAGTTAGGCCAGAAACTTCGGCAATGATCAAGAGCCTAAGACAGGAGTAAGGGCAAAGTAAGGGGTGAGGATGGGGCTGGGATGGGGGGATGGGGGTGGGGCAGGGCAGGGACACCTGGGTGGGGGCCCAGGAGGTCCTGCTCACCTTCCCGCTGTGCCCAGGCCAGGGCCTCCCGCTCCCTCCGCAGCAGGCGGCACAGTCGGTCCCCCAAACCACTGAGCAGGTGCTTGGCAAGGCCCGTGCTGAGCGGGGCCTCTGGGCCAGACCCCCCGCCGTCCTCGGAGCTGAAGCTGGCTGCTGAGTCTTCCTCCTGCTGCCGCTCCGCTCCCAGAGGCAATCTGGAGAGAGAGCGAAGGAGGGTGAGGATGGAGCCCCCAGGGGAGGACGTGGGGGCACCCAGGACGATGGGCTCACCTCCGCCCTTGCTGGGAGTGCCAGGCCAGTCCTCCCCCGTCTCCAGCTGCCTGGGCACAGCTTTGGCATTGGGCGAGGCCTGCAGGGAGAGCCACGCATGGTATGTCTGGAAGCCCAGGGTCCTGAAGGCTGGCCCGGCCATCTCGGGGTCCTGAGGGGACAATGCGGGCTGATCAGGAGTCTGAGTTTCCTGCGATTTGGCAACCCCCAGCCCCTGCCTTAGCGCCCATGCCGTTCGCACACAGAGTCAGCCCGGCCCCTCGCCCCAGGTCTATGAAGCCTAATTCAGGCCAGCGAGAGTGGACCAGGCAGCGAGAAGGTTCCAGCGCAAGGCTGAGCGGGGAGCCTGCTGTGACACGGATGACAGCGAGGTCAGGAGTCGTCTCATGTGCTGTGCCCAGGGCTGCGGGCAGCTGGGGTGATCAATCGCCCTGCCGCAAGTGCAGGATCCAGACAGTGTAGACTTTGGATAGTGCCCCTGAGGGCTTAGTGACACCGCTGGCTGCCTGACAGCATGAGGGGACAATCCCAGCACAGACGGAAGGCGCCGGAAGGTGAGAAGGCCGCAGAGTTTCGACACAGGCCACAGGTGCAGTAACCCAAGAAGGTGAAGGGGCCACCAACTTCCCAGCCCAGCCAGGCCTGGGAGGGTGCAGACAGACCCGTGCCAGGTGCAGGGGTATTTGGGCAAGGCCACGAGAGAGTCCTGTGCCAGGCCCAGCAGTCCAGAGGCTGAGAAACCGATGTGATCCCCAAGACCAAGTCTGGGGCCAGCAGTGCCGCAACCCTCTGTGAAGGGCACAGTATGGCCCAGGGCTCCAGGACGTGCCCAGAGCCCTCACACTGGCAGAGTCCAAAATGCATCTCCATGATCCATCTGGCCAGGAGAGCAGCCATCCCTGAGGCAGGACTAGGAGTCCTTCAGGAGAGGTAATCCCTCAGCGGGGACTCGTGGCACAAATAGTCACGGCAGTGAACATTTATGGAGTGTTTGCTAGGAGCCAGGAATTCTTCAGAGCCTTCGATGTGAATTATTATAGTAGCATTTCAGTTTTGCAGCCGTCTTCATGAGGCAGGTGCCACTTTTATCCCCATTTTATAGATGAAGAAACTGAGGCCCAGAGAGGTGAAATAACTCACCCAAGGTCACACAGCTACCAATCAGCCGAGTCAGGAACCAGGCACTCTGACTCCAGAGCCCATGCTGTGAACCATGTCATTATATGCCTACTAACACACCATGGCTTGGGAAGAGACAGAGACAGAAGCCACTTGCCAGGAGGCTCTGGCCTGTAGATGCTGAGGAAACTCCCAAAGAGCCATCACAGTCCGTCCAGGTGGGGAACTTGATAACCTGGTGTGATCCACTCACGAAGGGCCTACGGTTCCCAGCCCCTGCAAAGCCCCAGCCCTGGCTGCCCCTCCGAAGCAGGGTCCCCTGAAGCCCCTCCCCTACCCCCTCACCTCTCTGGTCATCATGCCATCCTGCCTCCGCCTTGCTCCCTCTTGATGTCCCCAGCCCCTCCTGCCAAGCCCTGGCCCCCTGCCCCACAGGGCCTGGGAAGGAGCCAGGTGGCCGCTTGGGGGCTGGGCTGCCCACTGCCTTCTGGACCTCAGGGCTGCCTGCCCTCTTGAGAGCCCGGAGCCGGGCAGCCGGGCTCTCCTCATCCCCAGGGCAGCCCCCTGGACATCCAAACTGCTCAGAGTGTCGAGTGAGCCATGTCTTCTTCAGCTTGGTGTGGTGGCTGGGGGGGCAGGCCCTGGGATCAGTGGCCTTGCTCACTTCCTCGCTGGAATCACTGGACCCACTGGTCCCCCCCTCCAGGCCCTCCTGGCACTTCCCACAAGGGCCAAGACCCCCATCCTTAGCAGGTGGGTGGGATGAGCAACAGCGCCCCTGGGTGGTAGGAGGCCCATGAGACGGGCCCCGTGGTGTGGCAGGTGGTCCCAGCTGGTACCCAAGGCTCCCACTGCCTGGTCCAGCCCAGACGTTGCCGAGAGTGTGAACGAGGCCTGGGGGACAAGCAGGCCAGGGGGTCCAGGGAACAGTGCCCGGATGTCCCAGGAAAAGCGGACAAAGATTCTGCTGCCTGCCGGCTCCTGTCTCTCCATCCCTCTGGTGGAGTGAGGGGCGTTCCGCCTCCCTGGCTCTCTGGAGGTGCCCGCCAGGGGCCAAGCCCAACAGCTGAGGTTCCCCAGCTGCCAGGGGCTCCTTGGCCCGCCCGAGAATGGGATCCTTGTGGTGAAAGCCCTAAAGAGAGGAGAAAGGGGTAAATTCGTGCTGTTTTTGGTTTCCAGGGCCTAAATATTGAAGAACTCACATCCTGCTTAACAAATGGCGCTGCCGTCACTCGCCTGCCCCCTGTCCCCTGCCCACCCCCCAGCTGCCTTGGCTGCCCCCCAGACACGCACGCCCCCGGGGATCTCAGACTTCCTCATAATCTAGCAACTCCAGGGCTAACGCCTGGCACAGCCAAAGGGCATCCAGGGTCTGCTTGGATTGTCTGGCATCTTGTACCATACTGTTTTTTAAATATTTTAAAATCTCATCCTTGGATGTGGAGGTCACCTGTGGGGAAAGGTGACTTAGACACAGGCTGTTGGGGTCACCCACATGTCCTGCTCCCAGATAGAGGGGTCTTGCCTGCCCACCTTCTCCACCCAGGACTAGGCCACGCACTCCAAGGCCAGAGTTCCCAGGGCTTTGCGCGGGGTGGGCAATGGGTGAGTCAGCGATAGCAAGGGGCCGAGTGCAGGGGAGGTCTAGAGAGATGGAGTTGCCCACAGGAGGGATTGCTTAGGGTCAATGGGGGGGGTGGGAGCTGGCAGGACTCTTGGGACCACTGAGCTACCTTGCATGGCCTGAGCCCCAGGTCCCCTGCCTGTCCCAGCACTCACCTTGCTGCCGAAGCCAAAGGCAGAGGGCACTTTGGGCTGGCCCCCGGAGTACACCCAGGGGTGCGGGGCCAAGGGCCAGTCACATGGACGCTCTGGGGGCAGGCTGGACACCAGGTAGGGTGGCAAGCAAGTGGGCACCCAGAAGGGAGCTTGCTCCAGGATCTTGGTCTCCAGAAGGAAAGGGCAGGGCCGGAAGGCCACAGGGTCACTCTTGGAATGGCCACCACTATGCTCAAGAACCAGGGGGCTGTAGCGAGGTGGGCACGCTGGCCCACAGAACGCCAGCGGGTGGGCGAGCATGGCCTCCTTCCAGCGCAGTCCGTCCTTGCTGCCCAGCCAGTGGGCCTTCCTCTCCCCATTCTGGGGGCCCTCACCCTCCACAAGTGGGAGTGTGTCCTTAGGGCCCTGGGGGAAGTCAGGGGGAAGCCAGGCATCCGAGGTGCTCAGGACGCCCCTCCAGAAGGGAGCAGGCTCTCCCAGTGGCCCATGGTGCAGGCCATCACGAGGTGGGGTGCCCGACTCCTGTCCCACAATGCCGTTCTCAGGGGCCGTCTTCTCCCAGATTGGGGTGTCCTTCAGGAAGCTGGGCGTACTCTCCATCACTCTCCTGTCCTCATGGGGCTTGCCCAGAGGGGGTCCTGGAGCACAACCATCAAAGCGTGAGTTCCCTGGGCACATGTCTGAAGCACCTTACCACCTGGCACAGCGGCACTGCCCTGGCAGCACCGAGGTGGCTCAAACCAGTAAGGCAAGTACCAGCCCACAGCCAGGCGACATGCTGCCTAGCCGCATGTGGCCAGAAGGACGCTGCCTGGGTGGGATGCTCCAGTGTGGGGAGCTCACCCCTTCCCCCAAATTCCTGGGACTTTACAGCCCACTTGGGCCACAGTCCCTCAGCAGAAGCTACCATTTCTCGAAGGGCATGCTCTGGCCTCGCCAAGCCAGGAACCTGGTCACAGGTCATGGGGAAGGTCAGAAAGCAAGAACCCAAAAGGTGAGCTCAGTGGAAGGCACTGAACTGGGAAGACAAGAATCCTGGATCGTGGCTCTGACTCAGCCATGGCCTTGAGCAAGTCGGGTCCCTTGTTTGAGGCTCAGTGTGCCCTAGTGTGAAATGGGGTGTGGGTCCCAGAGGACTCTTCCCATACTGCCGCTGTGGTTTTGGGGGTGCTTCTTGCCCACCCCCAGCCTGCAGCCCCAGCCAGCCTTGTAGGGATGGCAAGTGAAGGCAGAGCAGGCTGGAGTCACTGGGGAGGGCTGCGCACCAGGGCTGTGGAGGGTCTCTCTCTACACCTGGGCAGCCCCGAGCCTGCCTCTTCCCCTGCTCTGCAATTTCTCGCTTCTGAAGCAGAGTCCCAAGACAACTGCAGGGGGCTGGGATCTCCACCCTGGCCCCAGGGCAGGAGTGAGCCAGTACAGGAGAGGAGGGTTAGGAGGTCTCGGCTGGATGGGTCAAGCTGCCCTGGGCCAGCCCGGCCGCCGCCGCTGGAAACTGCAGCCCTGCAGCCCGGCGGCGAGGGGGGAGGGAAGGAGGCGGGGAAAGCGGGCTGGGCCCCAGAGAGAGGCAAGGGAGGGAAACTTGAACGTGCGTGCAAGGGACGGGGATGACAGGTGGCACCAGCCCGGCAGCGCTCTTTTGGCGCGGTCCCCTCGGCCGGCCCCAGCAGGGAGGTGACAGAGGGCGCCCAGTTTTCTGGAGCTGCCGCCGTCCAGCCGGGTCCGGCGTCCTAACTTTCGGGTGATGGTTGGGGTGTGTGGCCCAGCCCAGAGGCGACCTCGGCAACTCGCTCCCTGCGGGTGCCGCGGGCTCGACTCAGAAATCCCCCGCCTCAGTGTCCCCAGGAGGCGCGCCCCCGGCGCCCCCTTCGGGGCTTACCTGGGCTTCACGGGCCGGGCGCGGCGCGGGCGGCGGTCGTCCTGGCCGGCGCCGGGCACCCGCTCCCCATGGGCCGGCTCCGGGGCCTCCCGGCCGGCGGGCGAGGACGCGGTCTCCCGCTCTCCGCTCAGCGCTCTCGCGCTCGCTCTCCCCCGGGACGGCGGGGGCGCTCTAGGGCCGCAGGTTGGAAGGGTCGGACTCCGGGATCTGCAGGATGCGGCACACGGCGCGGATCGGCCGCACCAGTTTCTGGGCCGAGGCCGTGGGTTGCGCCATGGGACGCCGAGACTCCGTGCTGCGCCGAGGGGAGGGCCGGGCCGGGGCTAGGGAGCGGGTGTCCCCGGAGGGAGAGACGGAACCGGGCCGGGGGGAACGCGCGCCCCGGGTCGGAGGTGGCCGAGTGGGGGGAAAGGCCGAGAGGCCGGGGGAGGGGGTCGTGCCTGCAAGGGGGGCCGATCCCGGGACCCAGGAGAGAGGCACCAGCGAGGGCGCAGCACCGCGCAGCGCGGCTAATGGAGCGAGAGCTCGGCGGAGAGCGCAGCAGGACCTCTGATCGCCATCGCCAGACGCGCAACTGAGAGTGGGGAAGCTGCTCCGCCGGTTTCCTCCTCCAGCACCCTGCGGGAAACAGGAGCCCGTGATTCGGCGGCCCCGCCTGGGCCTGCCCCCTCCCGGGCCCCGGGGGCTTCCGCCAACGCCCCGGCGATGCCACCGGCTGCGCACGGGGAGAATGAGCCCTTTGTTCCCCCCTCCCCCCCGCGGCACCCGGGCGCCTGCCGAGAGAGGCTCCCCCGGGGCAGCGTGCCAGCTTCCCAGCCGCCCCACCCTCCCGTGGGCCCGGCCTCGGAGCCTGGCAGGCGGGCAGCACCCCCACTATAGGTGCCAAGCCCGGGAACTGGAGCAAAGGGCGGGAGGGGCCGGACCAGGCCATGGTGGGGCGGGGTGCCCCCGGGGGTGCTGGGGCGGGGCGCTTGGGAGGGGGCAGTGCCAGAGCTGGCAGGGGCAGTCAGGTTCTCACGGGTCAGTGATGGGCGCTCTGACCCGCGCCAGCTGGGCCTTGCTTGCTGGACCACTGCTTTTGGTCCTCTCCAGCTCTGGTACGTGGGCACACCCCACGGTCGGGCCTGCCCTGCCTCATCCTCACCTAGACAAGCTGATCCTCACGGTCCCGCAACCCAACTCCCTCCCAAACCCCCCTCCCAGGGCCCAGGGGCACCAAGGGCCATGCCTGAGGAGCTCTGGGAGGGCCTGGGCTCTAGTCCATCCCTGGTCTAAGGGCCTTCGTTTCACCAAGTGTCAGAGAGGTGATGGCACCAGATGAGCCCCGAATTCTGGGGTTCTGTCCCGTCCCAGGGTTCTTAGTGCTTCCGGGCCAGCTCTGGAGGAGAGCCCATGGGAGTGGCTCCCAGGAGCAAGCAGGGAGCACGAGAGAAAATGGGAAAGTAGGGCGTCCTCCACCCGAGGAAGCATCCCGGCTCCTCTGCGGGGGCGGTTCCAGAGCACAGACACACACAGACAGATTCAGACTCACACAGAAACCCACACGCCCAACGGGCACTTCCCTTTCCCTCGGGCACCCACCTCCCACCCTCAACACCCCTGCCTCCCTGCGGAAGCCACCCTCAGCCTGCCTTCTCCCAGCCTGGGACAGAGCAGCCCCCTGACTCTCCCATCCCATGGGAGGGATGGGTTCTGGATGCCTCCAGCCTGTCCCAAGTCACGCCACCATCCCTGGAGAGCCAGAGCCTTCCTCCCAAGGGCCGGGGCCTTCCACCAGTCGAGGAGAGGAGGAGGGGTCCTGGGAAGGGGGACCTAAAGGCGCAGGCACCAGGCAGGATGCGGGCCATGTTGGCATGGAGTGACCAAGCCCCTTGCGTACCACCCCAGGCCAGCTCTGTGGCAGGCCGGGCTGGTAGGGGCTATTTACATGACTGAGTTATTAACATTCCCTTCCTTCCCCAGCTCTCCTGGGGGTGACCGGACCTCAGTGTGCCCAGGGAGATGCTTCTGGAGGGTCCAACGTGGCCTGGGCCTGGCCTCCCACCCCCAGACTGGCTCCAGGGGAGAAAACAGGGGGATGGCTGGAGTGTGCCTGTGGTCCCCATTTGTGTCCTCTGGCCTCCCTCCTCAGCTTGTGGGAGCATCCGGGGGAGATTCCTGCGGCTTGGGGCCTGGAAGAGGCCAGGGAGGACGCCTGGGCTGTCCAGAGCCCTGAGGGCCTGTCGCTGTCACCCCCAAAGGCGATGGGGACTGTCCCTGGGGATTGGGACAGACACCTCTCCCCCACCCCCACTTGCCATGTCTGCTTTGTCAGGCCACAGTCCCTGGACTGGAACGGGGCTCTGGGGACAGGCTCCAGAAGTGCCCAGGGGCTCGCGGGGGACGGGGTGGGGAAAGGACCCCGTGCTGACCCTCACCCAGCTCCCCTTGCTGCTGTGGAGCCCCTGCCACAGGCCACAGAGTCCTTGTAGCCGGCCGTTCTGTGCCTGAGGACGGAGCAGAGCTGAGGAGACACACAAAAGACAAACACAGAAGGAAAGCCACACAGCGCGTGGACACAATGCCAGACTCGTGGACAAAGGCAAGCTGACCAGCACCCCCGGCCACACGTGGGCTCGGCCCCAGCCCCGCGCCGACCCTGGCGCACTGACGCACACACACCACACACGCACATGCTGACACACGCTTGTGCTGACAGGCACGGCAGCACTCACACCGTCCCCAGAGCCCCTTACCTGGGCAAGCACAGTGCCCCTCGGAGGAGCAGCCCCCTGCCCAGGGGAGGGCAGCAGGCGGGGGCGGGGGCAGGAGCCCCGGAGAGTCAGGCCAAGCTGCCACTAATCCGGGCGGGGAAAGGGGGGGCACCCACGTCAGAGCGGGGACTGCCGGGTGGAGGGCATCTGAGGACATCCCCTCCCACACACGCGGCCGTCTGGGCACCTAGCCCTGCTTCCCAGCCCCTCATCCTTCAGACAGCTGAGGCTGGCCTCCCCCCACCCTGCTCCCCACCCCTGTGGCAATGGGGGGGCATGGGGGAGGGGGATACCAGGGAGAATTTTCCCAGGACCTGGGGGAGGGGGGAGGAGAAGGGAAGTGTGGAGATGCTTTTGGAGTCAGAAGGAAGCTCTGTGGCAGATGCCACCCCCCTCGCCCACCCACCCACAGCCCTGACCTAATTCCTCTTCTTAGTCCACACCTCCCCGACACCCCTCCCCACCTCCCCTCCCCTCCCCCACAAGCTGCTCACCCGAGCTGCCCACCTCACCCCATTCTGCCCCGGGCTCAGGACCCCTGTGCCTAGCAACACCTGCTGGCCCCGGGATTACTCCAGCAGAAGGCACCATCCTCCTGCCCAGGCTTCTGCCCCTTCCCGGCCCTGGGGGCCCAGGCCCTGATGTGGGTGGGGGATGGGGCACAGACTCCCCAACTCAGCCCGGGCCAAGGGGGCGTGGGAACTAGAGGTCAGGCAGTGGCACCTAGGAATACGGCAGTGGGGCCAGTGTACGCCCGAGGCCAGAGGCTGTGATGGGACCAGGACACCGGGGGCCACAGGCCCAGAGGGTTGGTGACGATGGCTAAAGAGGCCAAAGGATGGTGGGAGGAGGGAGGAGGGAGGCAGGAATCAAGGGTCCACTGCACCCAGACACTGGGAGGCAGTGGAGGAGCCTCTGGGAGGCAGACAAGGTGCTGGGGAGGCTGAGGAGGGAGCCCAGGACCACATGGAGGGGTGCAGCTCTTGGGGGGCTGGCCACCCTGATCCTGTCTGGGGAGGCTGCGGGCGCACTGGCTGGCAGCGAGAAAAAGGTTGGGGGTGCCAGGCAGGAGCTAGAGGCCAGGTCAGAGGGGCTGAGGGGAGGACCAGGAACTCTACCCAGAGGGCGGCCATGCTGGGGCAGAGGTGAAGTCTCGGAGGTGGTTCTCAGAGGGGCAGGACCGGCTCCGAGGGAAGCCCAGCTGACACCCAGTGCCCCGGGCCTCAGGATCACGTGTGTGCTTGCCCAGAAATGCCCCAGAACTTGGACTTCTTGCTCCTTCGCCTCTGGCCCCAGCATGTCTTGGAACCCACACAACTGCGGACAGCCATTCCCCAAAGCCGTGCTCTAGAGACCCTGGCATTTTGAAGGCTTTGCAGCGGGCCCCAGGTGGTGCAGGGCACAGAGACAGAAAGCAAAAGGCTACCCCCACCCCTGAGGAGCTTCTGGTCACTTAGTGCATTTGCTCTTTTACCGGCAAACACTCCTCAAGGCCTCTTAGGTGCCAGGCCCTGTGCCGGGTCCTGTGGGATGACTATCTGGGAGTTTGGCATGTTAACAAATGATGACAAGATACTTTGAGTCCCGCCCTGGGGAAGTCTGGGGAGCTTCCCGGAGGAGGTCAGGGAGTGAGCCGGACGTCGTCACCAAATCAATCGCACACTTGCGAAAGCATTTCACTTTGGGTAAACCAGGCTGTTTGTTCCAGGCTGGGATATGACAGTGAGTAAAATACAAGTCTGTTATTTACAAAGTCTCAGCACAGAGGAGGAGAAAATACGATGCACTCAAGGCGAAACCAGAGCAGAGACGGCACGGTCTACACAAGCCTGCAACTCCAGGGGAGGGAGAGCTTGCAGAAGGCTTCCCAGGCAGGTGATGTCCGAGTGGGGTTCCGAGGGCAGATGGGAATCGGCAGAGAGTTGGGTGGCAGAGGACGGAGGGACAACATGCACGGGCTGTGCAGAGCCACGAGGCAGTCTGATTGTCAGGGCAGAGAGCACAAAGCTTCGCCAACTCAGCCAAGGGGCCCAAGTGACACTGTTGCCCACTCTAAGCACCCATCCTAGGATTGAGGGTGAGTGACATCTTCCCCACCACCCTGCAACGTCAGGCCTCGCCCCTCTTCTTTCTTTTGCATTTTCGTTTCATTTTGTCCGTCCATCATGCACTCATCTTTTTTTGTTGTTCCAGTTTGAGTGTGTGCATCCTGCCATTCCAGCCCTACCAAAGCAATTCCCGGGCAACTCCTGCATCAGGAGACAGGGTCCCCAACGCACAGGCAGCCCCATGGTGGACAAGTTGCTGCAGCTCTCTAAGCCTCAGTTTTTCATCTGTAAAATGGGTACGCATAACTCCTAGCTGACAGGCTTTTTGGGAAGATTCAAGAAAATTATCTGAAAACAAGTGATCCGTACCTTCTCCTTGCCTTCTAGGCAAGAAAAATCTCATTTACTTAAGTGCTGCATAGTGACTAAGTGTGTAGTCTCTGGAGCCAGACTGTATGGTTCAAAGTCCGATTCTGCCACTTACAAGCTGTGTGACCTTGGGCAAATCACTTGCCCTCTCTGTGCCTGTTTTCCTGTTTATAAAATGGAGATTATAAGAGTATGTACCTCCCAAGATTGTCATGAGGATTAAATTAATATGTGTCAGGGACTTAGAGCAGCATCTGCAAGGGGGCAGCCACTCTCTGGGTGCTGGCATTACTGCTCTCTGCACCCCTACACTATCTAGCAACATGTCTGGTATCTGGTTGATGCTCAATAATTTTTTTTTGAATGAAGTAATGAAGAGATGACAC
Organism: Avahi laniger; assembly: GCA_963575035.1. Classification (NCBI taxonomy): domain Eukaryota; kingdom Metazoa; phylum Chordata; class Mammalia; order Primates; family Indriidae; genus Avahi; species Avahi laniger. The sequence continues at coordinate 39,170 of CAUYSK010017121.1, read as the reverse complement.
CATGATGCAAAGGAAAAGCCATGACAGGAAGCCACTGGGCTCCACTATGCGAGGAGCCAAATCACCCCGGAGGATTAAGTGCCTCCCCCCCACAAATAAAACCCGGATAATCCCACACCAAGAGTTAATCCGGACTCTCTAGGGCCACTCCGGGTTACTACCCCGTTTCCCCTCTTGTCATCCCACGCTCTCACCCACCTCTTTGCTTAATCAAAAGCAGGTGGGCGAGGGGAGCAGCCGGGGCAGTGTGGCAAGACCAGCATCCTGGGCAGGAGAGGGCAGAGCTGGCTCGGGCTGCCCCAGGGATTAGAGCAGGGCATGGACTGCAGCCAGCACAGGCGGAGAGCCTGGGTCTCAGGAGAGCGGAGGAGACTCCGTGGATGGGGCAGGCCAAGGACCAGTGACCACAAGCAGCAGCGAGGGCCACAGGAGGCCTCTCCTGAGCTCCGCCAGGCCCCAGCAGGGCGAGGCTCTGGCCAGTCTCCGAGCCCCGCCCGCCTTGACCTGGAAGCCGGGGGCAGCCTAGATTCTGGCAGCTGCTGCCCTCTGGTGGCCACTGCTCAGAGGTGCAGTGCTCCCCCGGCTGCTACCTGAGTGTTAGCTGAACTCAAGGCCTGTCCCCCCCACCCCCCCGCCTCCCCGCGGAGCTACCTGAAACCCCCTGGCCCCAGGCCCATGAAGGAACAGCCTTCCCAGGCCTGCCCTAAGCATGGCTCCAACATCTCCACGGGACTAACATGCTGCCTGAGCCCCCTCCACTCCGCTGCTCCTACCGGTTTCTCTATAATTGCACCTTCCTGCGAGGCCCAATCCCTGCCTGGACTCTGACCCCTCCTTGCACAACTGGTCCCCGCTCTCCCACCTGTGGTCTCAGAGCTCCCCAAGAGCTTTGGTGACAGCACTTGCTGCACTGCAACTATGGGTCGATGGCTCTGTCCCCAGAGGACTGAGCTCCTTCCACACGAGCCCTAGCCCGGGACTGGCCGGGAGTGGGCTGTTCAATTCCAAGTGTGTGACGTGAGGCATGCAGACACAAATCAGGAGAAACAGAACATCTTTATGTATTTTATTTATCAAAATGTTCACAAACCCTGACCTCATTCACCAACAAAAAACACACAACCAGGACACGCACACCAGGCCTTGGAAAAGGCTGTCAAGTACTTTGAAGGACAGGAAGGAATGAACACAGCTGGCTGGACTTTTGGTTTCACTTGCAGGGGTTCAGGGGTGCTCTGGTCCCACAGCTGGGGAAGGTAGAAGGCTGCAAAAGGCAATAAATAGGACCCGGAGCCCAGCCGGCTTTGGTACGTCGTGGGTGCATCCCTGCACGTGGTCCCGCTGGCATCTGCCCCGGCCCTCATCCATTAGGAGCCAGGAGGACCGGGCAGTGGCAGCTGGTGCAGCAGGCCAGATGTGCAGCCACAGGTCCCTCCAAGTAGCCCCAGGCACCCTGCAGGGCACGAGGTAAGACTGGGCCAGGCGCTGCAGTCCCTAGCTGTCCATGTCGGAGGGCAGGGTCTTCTTCCTCGTCCGAACCTTCAGGGAGCGCGAGGTGCCCTGGGGGAGAGAGCAGGCGCTCCATGAGCGGTGTGCCCTGGAGAGCCGGCACGACTGCCCTCCCCCATGCCGTCCGGTCCTCGCAGCTGACCTCCCGCACTGGTGGCTTCCTCTTGACCACACGCAGGCTCTGGCTGCGGCTCAGCGGCTTCTCTCGGGGCCGGGCTGGTGGCCGGGGGGCTGCCTCGGTATCTGACCAACACTCATCCTCTGTGTCACTGTCCTGCAGGCCCCCTGCCCGGTACCCTGTGTGGAGGACAGGCTGGGGCAGGCAAAGCTGAAGACCTGGGGCCGGGCCTTCCTCTAGCCCTGGGGGAGCCATGCTCGTGGGGGAGATGCCGCCCTCTTGGAACGGCTGTGGGTCCCTCTGCCCACTCACCGATGGGTGGCCTCCGGCGGGGTACCTGGTCCTCCAGGTAGAGGGGGTCCTGGTAGGCGGGGGCAGGGTCGTCGGGGATGGAACGCAGGTCCTGCATGGAGAAGCTCCGCAGCCTGCCAGCCAGTGCACCCTGACTCTGAGAGGGAGGGAGGGGCTGCTAGGGGAAGGGGCTTCAGCAGGGAAGCTGCCCAGGAAAATCAAGGGCCCAACCTTGGCTAATCACTGTGGCTGGGACTTAGCATTGAAAGCAACCCAGCAACCTTCTGGCCCAGTGCCTTTGTGGCACCAACAGGAAACCAAGGCCAAGAGAGCAGGAACCGCTGCTCACGCTCAGTGCTGAAGCCAGGAAGGTCTGCACTTCCAGCTCCACACTCCTGCCAACACCTCCCCTTCTCAGCCCTGCTCCCCAGCCGTTATCTCTGGACTCCCTGGCAGAGGAGCTGGACAGTCCCGAAATGCACGGGGGTGGGGGGGTGGGGGGGTGGAAGCCGGGGACCAGGGCACCTTGGTGGCAGCCTGCACAGCCGCTGAGGCGGCAATGTTGAGGCCCCGCTTGCCAAAGCTGAGCATGGTCTCGTAGCTGCGCTCCTTGACCTGCACGATGTATGTGTCGATCTCCTGCAGACCCAGGGGAGGAGGGGGCTCAGGCACACAGCCAGAGTCCCTCTTCCTCCGCAGACTCTAAGAAGCCACTGGTTGTCACGCTTCCTTGCCCACCCCCACCCAGTGCCCAGGAGAGACACATCCGGGCCCAGAACACACACACCGAGAGCAGGGCTTCCCATCCACTTGCCCACCTCACCATCCCAAACCAGCTTCCACCCTCAGAGGTCACCCACATTTGATTATCCTGGCAAATGAGACAGGCTAGGCCCTGTCAAGGTCCCACAGCTTAGCAGCAGGACTGGGATGAGAACCCAGGTGTCCCCAGCATCCTGGACCCAAGTTCAGGACTCTTTCCCTCACACCTACCCCTAAGCTTCCCTCCCCACCTCCCCCTGGGGTACCTTCTCATGGCGGGACAGGGATGGGTGGACAAACTTGCGGTAAAGCAAGCTGGCCCCCTTGGTGTAGGACGACAGGAGCCACAGCACAAAGGCCATCTTGATCTCATAGTAGAAAGGGAACCTGTCAGAGCATTGGTGGGGGGGTGGCAAGGTGAACCAGGGAGCCAGGCTGAGGTAGGGCCACGCCTGCCCCATGGCCTGCCAACCCCCGGCACCCATACCAGGAGATAAAGATGTCCATGATGACCTCTGCTGCCATGAAGAGCGCAAAGACGATCCAGTACATCATCCACCGGACCTGTGGGGCAGAGATCAGCATAGACCCTGTCAACTCCCATACCCGGCTGGCCCAGCCCGGAGACTCCCGAGAGCCCGTCCCGTGGCAGTGCTGCATTCCCCCACCGCCTGGCCGGACGGTGCCCAACCCCTGTGGCTTCACCCGCAAGATCCTGCACAGGGCCCCCATGGCCTGCCCTCCATCCACACCCACTGGGACAGGCCCTATTCTCTTCTTCCGCACTCCACTCTGCACGTGCCACGCGACCGTGCCCCTCGGGGGAAGCCCAGCTCAGACCTTCCCCACCTCACCAAGTTCTGCTACACACCCCCACCCCACCCTACCCTCGCCCTCACATATTCACGAATGTTCTTGGTCTTCACAGCTTTATAGGAGGCGTAAGCTGGATACAGCATCCCAAACACCAGCCTGGAAGAGAAGCCATGAGAGTGTGAGGGGCACCATGCCCCTGACCCAGGTGGCTGCCTCCCCCCACTGGGGTGGGAGGTGGCAGTGCCTGCCCTGTTGTTCCTGCTCGGCTTGCACAACCTGTGCGTGAGTCAGTGTCCCGGAGGCCACCACCCTACCCCGCTGTTTACAAACATCCCAAGCCTGCCCAGGCCTGCACTGGTGGCCTATGGGTGCGTGATCGAGCGAGAGAGAGCACAGCCACTCCACAAAGTGGGTGAGAGCACCAGACTGCCCCCTCCCATGGGCATGCAATCAGGCCCAGGGCCACCAGACCTGGCACTGCCAGCCGGCAGACAGTAATATTGGAGCCAGGTGTTGGAGTTCTCAGAGGTAAGCAGCAGGGCTGAGTGAGGAGGCTGAGACCAGCGCGGTGCTGAGTCATGTGACAGCTCAGATAGGAAGCAGGCACCTGGATTCTCCGCCCACAACGTGCCACATTACTTTGTGTTTGCCCAGGAGCCAGAGGCAGGCCCGTGGCCCTCGCCCGTGCGTGTTTGCAGTGTGTGTGTATGCCCGCACCATGCACGTGGATGTGCATGGACGGGGTCGGCATCAGCCAATGAGACTGGGGTTGAGGGGTCAGCACGCAGTACCCGAGACCCGCGTGCAGGTCCGTTAACCCTTGCGGCCAGTGTTGGGGGCGGTGCGATGGAGCTCAGGAAGTTCCCCATCCCAGCAGACGTTCGCAGCTTCCACCCCGGGGCGGGACGGCACCCCGGACAGAGGGGCTGAGGGCGGCCATACTCACACCACCAGGCGACAGATCATCCAGGACACCATCCTGCCAGCCTTGGGGACGACCCCAGGACGACGCCCAGAGAGACGTTCACGCCAGAGCTGGGACGGAGGGATCAGCGGAGGTGCGGGAACCGGCGGGGCGGGGCAGCAGCCCCTTGGCGGACGCGGGGCCCGCCGCCCGCTGGCTACGACCCGCACGCAGTTCCGGGAGCCTGGAGGACGCGAAGGCCAGCGGACCGGGGGCGAGGCGCCCCAGCAGGTAGGAAGCGGGCACCGGCGGGCGCTCGGGCAGTTGCGGCTCGATCCGCACTTACCGGCGCGCCGAACCGGGCGTCCGGCCCTCGCCGCGCGCCGCTGCTGGTCCCGCGCGGGGGTGGCGATCGCGGCCTCGCTCTTGCGGGTCGCCGCGGTCCGAGCGCACAGTGCCGGCGCCGGCCGCGGGGCGGAGTTTGCAACTCACTCAAAAGTTGCACGGAACTGGGCGCTGCCCAACCCCTGCGCTCCGACACGCGGCGCAGGCGCAGTGCGGCGAGGTGGGGCGGAGCGGGGCCGGCCGCCAGAGGCCCGCCCCTTAAAGGGGCGATGCGCCACGAGACTCGCATGGGGGCCCGTCTTTGCTAGTGGGAAAGACTAGGGTATGCGCAGCGCCAATGGAAAGCCGGGGTGGGAGGTAGGAGCGGACGAAGGAAGTCTGAACCCTAGAGTTTTCGCGACTTTTTACTGGCTTCTCCCAGTGTCCTTCCCTCTGGCCTCAGTTTTCCCTCTGTAAAATGGGAAGGGGCGTGAGATGAGTGGGAGTCCCCTCTGCACCCACAGGCACCATCTGGAAGGAAGTCCGGTCTTACACCCCTGGGTCACTGAGATCAGTGAGCACCTCAAGGCTGCTGCTGAACAAGAGAGAAATGAGGGAGAAATGGGGGAGAGGGGACCTGAGAGACTCGTCACCCCAACAGTGGGCTTCAGGGGTTCACTTGTCTCCGGGACACCTCTCCAGAGCCCTCACAGCTGGGCAGGCTGACCGTGGTGACTTGAGAGATTGCGGGTACCGCCCCGGCTCCTGCGCCGCCTTCTGCAGAAGTTTGAAATTCTACCTATTCCTCTGAGTCAAAAGCACACATATCCCTGGGATAAGTCGTTAATAGTATCGATTGCCATTTGTAATGCATTTTGTGCACGGGGTCCTAATCTTTGCAAAGATCCTTTTTGCCATTCAGGAAATGCCATGCTCAGTGGTGAAGAGTAACTTGCCCATGTCATCAAGTGGTAATTATTGCTGGCCATGGCTGAATGCTTGGCTCGATCAGTCTTCTGAGTGGTCAGCAGCGGCCAGCTGAGAGTGGCCCTGGTGGGGACATGGAACTGAAGAAGTTCCTCTAGAGGGGAAGGCAGATAACTGGAAGAAGGGAGGAGACCCTGAAAAAGAAGGCAAACTTTGCTGTTGCTACAACTTGCCATGTGGGGTTTCATTCTTTTGGACATCTTCAGCTTACTGCCTTGGTTGCTCCCTCTGAAAATGGGAAGAACAATGTCCCCCCGACCCTGCACTGGAGAAAGGGTGTGAGCAGAGCTGCCCCGGGGTGTGGGGGCAGAAACCCAGGCAGTTACTACTTTTTATTAGAGCCACAGTTAAAACACCCACCACCCATCGAAAACATGGAATAGGTAATGATGGGCCAGGGGAAGGAGGCTTCTGGGAAACAAATAAACACACACAGTGATTATGTGGTCTTAATTATTATCATCAACTTTATTGGTATTACTGGGTGTGAGAGCTCGCAGTGAAACCTGCCCGCAGGAGAAACTCCCCCGAGGCCCCACAGCTCTCCTCTCCCTTCCTAACCACCCCCACATATCCACCCAGCCCCCCAACACACACCGTGGGAACCAGAAACGCCAGGGGCTGAGGATCCCCTAGGAAAGTCCCAGCCACCATCCATTTGTAGGCACAGACATTGTTCTCTAGGTGAAAAGCGTCCTGCGTCTCCTAGGAGGGGGAAGAGTGACTGAATAGGGGACCAGCTCAGGGAAGAATGGGGAGTTGCAGAAGAGGAAGGTGACGTTATGCACATGTGAGCCTCAGCTCCTTTGGTGCCTGCTGCAGAACTGCCCCTCCCCACTGGCCGCCTTCTGGAGCTGCGCACCTGACCCCAGCATCACGGGCCTCTCTCTACTCCTGTTCCCTGGGAAGGGTTCTGTACTCACGCTAAGCCCACGCAGCTGGGACGGTCTCTCACATGGAGACTCCTGGTCCCAATGCCTGTGCTTGGGAAATCTAAGACACAGGATGTCACTTACTGCACGCTCAGCATGGAGGCGGGTGAGCTTGGCGGCTGAAGAGTGTCACCCTCCTTGGCTTTGGCAGAGTGAGTGGACCTTGCCTCTTGCAGCCTTTGGTCCTGAGCTGTTGACACAGTCACCCAGTTACACTGGGTTGCTAAGCAGCTCTCTGGACACATGGGCAAGCCCCAGGGCAGGTGACCAGGCAGGCACACAGCAAAAAGTTGGGCATTCAGGGGCCAAGGGAGCGAAACATCTCCCACTGCTCGGAGGAGCTCCCCCCTGGGGGAAACAGCTGTCAAAGTGATATTTATCTTCCTGCTGGGCAACAGCGTGCCAGTGTGTCTGGAAGGCTCAACCCACTTTCCCTGGCAACCTCTCGCAGGCACAGGACTGGGCCCATGTCCCATTTGCAAAAGCAGGACAGGCCTCTCCAGGATGATGGGGGTGCCTGCTAGGCCAAGAGCACTTGAATGTGGCTTGAGGAAGTGGAAACTCAGATGAGTCACCCATCGCGAGGAGTGGTCGGGTGGGTTGGCTGGATACCTAAGGCTGCAGATAAGAAATCGGGCACAGAGGCTCTGAGACTGAGGGTGGGTAAGGAACCCTCACCCACAGACAGCAGTTCTCCCCAAAGATCAACTTTCTCCCACACAAAACACCCTTCTCTGAGCCACCTGTTTCTCATATTCTCAGACTAATACAATAGTTATATGCCAGATACACTATTCTAAGGGCCTTACACATATTGATGTATATACATTTAATGCATTTAAATCTCATGATAAATAACTCTTCCAGGTAGGTACCTTGGTTATACCTATTTCATAGATGAGGAAACTGAGACATAAATAGACTAAGTAACTGGGTTGTTACTAGCTGGTTTCACCCAACCAGTAAGCGGCAGAATCAGGATTCCAAAAAGTCCGTTTTGTTACTGCTTTACCGGAGAAATTGAGGCTCAGAGAAATCAGTTGACTTGCTTGCAATCTCACACCAAGTGGAGGGACTGAGCTCAAATTCACACCCCTGTTATCTAGACTCTAGAACTCACACAACACTGTCCCCAGTCATCTGTTCCCCTGGCTGGCTGTGAGGCCGTGTCCCAGTCCCTGGTGCCCAGCTGCTCACAGGTCTGTCACTGAAAGAGAAATGAAGGGTATTTGTGACATGTGAGAGCTGGAAGCGGCCCTAGAGAGCAAATGTCCCCAGAGAAAGGGACATGACCTGTCCAGGGTCACACAGCCAGCATGCTGTTTCTATCTCCTGTCCCTTACACTGTCACTGACCCCCACAAGGCTGCAAAAGGATTCCACTTACTCAAGTCCATGGGGGACAGGGGCTGACAATGAGAAGAGGGGTTCCCAAGTTCAACAACACCCCATTTTGCCATTCAGTGCTTGTGTGCTTTCCCCAAGACCCTGTCACTCCTACTGACCTTGGCCTGGGTCCTACACCTGGCCGCTGCCTGCTCCCTCCATTGTCACGGGCTCTCTCGTCTTCATTCTCAGAGATGGTGAGGGACGTGCCTGCCCACAGGGCCTTGGGTGTGTAGGGTGGGACCAGGTCCCAGAGGACCTTAACGTCAGGCAGAGAGCTGTGGACTTGTTGCTAGAAGAGCAGGGAGCCAAGGCGGGTTCCGCAGCAGGGGATGGCATGATGAAGTATGTTTTAGGAAGGTTAGACTAGAAGGGTGTGAGAAGCAGTGGGCAGGGAAGGGCGTGAGGGACCCAGGATAAGAAGCGATGGGGGAGGGTTTGGGCAAAGGTTGTCGCAGGGAAAGGGCAAAACCAAAAAGTGCCCGAGAAAAACTTTGGGACATAGAGAGGACTTGGTGGCTGATAGAATAGGGGGAGAAGAGGGACCAAGGTGGTACCCAGGACTCCCAGGCGCCTCACCCAGGGTGGAGGGTGGTGGCAGTGACAGAGGTTTGCCCGGCCGAGGAGCGGGGGCTGGTGGGAAGAGGAGAGGGACTGCCGAGCTTGTCTTCGGCCATGCTGGTTGGAGTTGACCCAGCAGAGGGACAGACTCAAGTCTTAGTGGGCCCCAAGATGGTAATCTCCAGGCAGGAACACCTGGGCTGTGAGTCAGCTCCAGGTGGTGGAGACTTGTCACACTGGTCTAGCACCTGAGTGTCATCACCATGAACTCCTGAGCCCAGCCCCAGCTGGCCTTGGGGACGCCCACTCCTCTGAGGAGGAGGAGGGTCTGAGACCTCTCTGTTCTCAGCAAAACACCCTCATGACACCGGAGAGCCCGCAGTGGGGTGGGAACTTTTTATTTGAAGCAAGTGAATCATAGCATTGCCCCCAGTGCCCTGGGCACCCTGCCACAAGGAGCGGCATACAATCTGGGCACAGAACAGGGCCGCCCCTGCCCGCTCCCTCTGCACCAGACTGGCTTCCATGCCCAGCATACAGCAGGGGGCAGCAGATGCTCGGCTCCAGGGGTGCCGCCCACAGGCCCCGCACCCCGTCCTCTGAAAGGTAGTGCTCCCGGAGTACCAGGGCCCCAATATGCCCTCAAGGCAAGTCTACTCCTGGCAACTCTCCCAGGTGGCTTGGGTGCTTGCAGCTTCCCAGCACTTGAACTTGGCCAACTCTTGTACCCACCCAAGGAGCCACACCCCAAAAGATGTTGGAACCAGGGGGATGGTCCCAGCCTGAGGATGCAACAGCTAAGGAAAGAAAAGCAGAAGGGCTTTCAGTGGGGTGGGAGTGGGGGTCTCCCGTCCATAGATAAGCTGGGATTCAGGGTGACAAAGGGAACTTCCGTGACAACAGAGACAGACAGCACGGGACAGCACCCAGGCTCTGCTGAGGCTGCTGTTATTATTGCTTTGGGCAGAGGGGCTTTGCTCCCAGGAGGCCAAGCTGGAACTCCGAGGCTGGCACCACCATCCCTGTCCTTATCAGCTATGAAGTGGGCACACGGGGGCGGGCAAAGGAGGGCCGGGTACTGCGGCCCCTCCAAGCACAGAGGCAAGGTAACAGAGGGGGCCCCTCCAGACTGTGCCGAATCTGCACGTGTGCACACGTGCCTTGACCTATTCATACAGTGTACGGCGACAGGAGTGTAGACAGGCGTGGAACTGCAGAAGGGGCGGGCAGGGGTGAGCAGCCACGGGCTGCGATGGCAACACGGGCAAGTAGGCAAACACCCGAAGCACCGACAGGAGAGACCAGAGGGTCAGAAGGACAAGCCTGAGGACAGGCGGGTCCCCTCCCCAGCACCCCACTGGCACCACCAATATGCACGAGGCAGGGAAGCAGAGCGAGGGAGCCTGCAGGTGGGGTGAGGGACACTGGGCGCCAGGGGTCCTGGGTGTGCCTGGTGCGTATACAGGTGCTCATGCTGACTGCAGAGATAATAAATGTCTCTCCGGGCCGGTGCGTGGGGTGCGTTGTGCCCACGGAGTGTGCGTATGCGAGGGCACGGGTGTAGGCTAGCCACGTGTCTTCACACGGGCACATCTGTTGCTCACGGAGGCCCCCACCCAGCCTCCAGAGGCGCCCCCTGAGGAGCCCAGAGGCCTTAGCACACCCCTAGGCACTGAGGTCCACCACCACGTGTCGGTACACCAGCGTCTGTCCCTTGAAGCTGGGGGCCAGGAGCAGCTGGGCGTCCCCAGCAGGCACATAGCAGAAGGCCCGAGGGGCCTGCACGGCCAGCTCCTGGAACCGCACAAACTTCTGTCTCCCCTCGTCCCACTGGTAGATCTGGGTGAAAGAGAAGTCACTGCCCAGTGCCAGGTAGCGGCGGCCGCCCACCAGGAAGGGCTGCAGGGCCAGCGAGCCCCGGGAGGGCAGGGCCTGCACCTCGGAGAAGCGGGTGCCCTCCCAGCGCAGGATCTTGGAGTCACCGATGTAGCGGCTGAGGCACAGGTAGCTGTCTCGGCCGGCACGAAAGTGTTTCACAGCCTGGGCATCAGGCACCTGGGTCACCTCTCCCTGGGCCACAAACTGCTTCTGGGTGCGACTCCACTGGTAGATGACGGGCGCCTGGGAGCTGCTAGACACAATCAGCCGTGGTTTGCCCTCACCGTCCACGAACTCAAGGTCAGTGTCACGGTGCCAGGCATGCAGGGCCTGGTGGGAGTAGAAGCCATTCTGGTGCCAGCGGTAGAGGCTGGTGGCGCCCGCCTTGGAGCTGTCAGCCACGGCAAAGTACCAGTCACCATCAATGCGGAAGGCCTCTAGGTCGTTGGGCTTGCGCACGCGCTGCGGGTCGATGTCCTGCAGCTTGGTGAAGCGCGTGGTGTTGGGATCCCAGTGGTAAATGTAAGAGCCACCAAACAGCTGGGCCACGACCACATACAGCTGACTGTCCACCACCATGGGCTTGCAGTGCACCGCCGAGGGGGCTGCGCCAGGACAGAGCAGGCAGCGTCAGGCGGGCTCTGCAGCTCCCAGCCCAGCCCGCTCACTCAGAGGAGGCGATCGGTCCCCTCCACACTTGGGCCAGGACCAAGGCTCTCTCCTGTAATATTCCATGCCACTAACATCCGCCCACTAAGCACTCAGCCCTTCCTAATCATTTCACAGCTAATAGTCAATTTTAGCATCACCCTTATTCCACTCTTTCCCCAAGGGTTCAAATATAGGTTGACACTAAGCACAAAGTAGGTGTCCCTAGATATTGACTGATGTTTGACCATCGAATATTTATTATGTGTAGTCACTGTGCTAATTAATCCTGCTAAAAAGGACCCCATTACTTTTCCATTTCACACAGAAAGAAACAGGCTCAGAGAGAGTAAGTGACTTGCTCAAAGCTACCCCACTGGCAAGGGGAGGGAGGAAGAGTTTGAGCAGATCCCAGGGAGACCAAAACGACACCCTGATGTTTGCCTAGTTCAAGAGTTATTGTCTTTTAGAAATAGGATCTTACTCTGCTCTGTCACCCAAGCTGGAGTGCGATGGCGTCAGCCTAGCTCACAGCAACCTCAAGCTCCTGGGCTCAAGTGATCCTCCTGCCTCAGCCTCCTGAGTAGCTGGGACTACAAGTGTGCGCTACCACGCCTGCCTAATTTTTCTGTTTTTAGTAGAGATAGGGTCTCACTCTTGCTCAGGCTGGAGACTTCAATTTTTTAATACATATAGGGCAATGTACGTTTTTTGTTTCATCTTATGTCAGTTCAATCCTCCTTTCTAAATCTCTCTCCAACCTCCCCTCTCGCCGCCCCTGCTACCCGCCCCAGCGTCCCTCCAGCAGACAGGCACAAATGCCCCTACTGGTCTGCCCTCGCGTCCTGCTCCATGCTAGCCTTTTCCTACGCAGGAAGCTTTCTAAAATGCAGGCTGGATTAGTTCACACGCTCCTCTCAAACCCTGTCAATGACTTGGTCTTCACCCATCTCTGGTCTACCTGCTACTTCCTACCTTGACTCTTATGCGGTAGTCATACAAGCTGCTTGTGATTTACACACACACACACACACACTCACACGCTAAGCTGCTGCACAGCTTCTTCTTGACTTCGCTCATGCTGTTCCCTGTGCCAAAATGCTCTTTATTTTCACTCCTAGGTAAGTCTCCCTCAGCCTTCAAGATTCAGCTCAAACTCAGTAGATATAAAACTGAGCTCACAGTCACTCCTGTCTCCTCCCCTATGTCCTTGGCCCCACCCAGTTGCTTAAGCCAGGACCCTGGGCGTCACCTCTGAGTCCTCCCTCCCCTTCATCCTTCAAGACACAGCTTAGGCAGCCCCCTCCACCAGGAAGCCTTCTGATTGCTGGAGTTGGCTGGTCCTTCGTGCTGCTGGAGCGCTGTGTTCACATCTCCCCCTAGCACCTACCTCTTGTGTGGGTGTTATCTGTGGATGCAATTGGCCTCCCTCAAACACTGGAAGGTTCTTGTGGGCAGAGACTGTGTCTCCTCTATCCCTCTACTTACAGGGACTCGATGGGGTTGAATGATGGAACCCAGCCCCCGACTCCCCCCCCACCAAGGCTAGCACCACCAGGTGGGGCACAGGTACCTGGGATTTTGTCATAGTCTCGCAGCTGCCGTTCCACATAGTCCCACTTGAGGACGGTGCAGGCACTGACCCCTGGCTGGGCCAGAGCCAGATAGAGGTCGCTGGAGTACAGGAAGGGCTCGGCCGACACTGCAGGGAAGGGCAGGGTCTGGTACAGCACGAAATCTGCAGGGACGACAGGTGCGGGGCGGGCGTTACTCGAGTCCACAGGGAGAAGGGAAGAGCCTATTGGGTGGTGGTGGGTGCTCGACTCTGAGGCTGGGTGTTGCGGGGCAGGGCGGGGGTTCAGGCAGCATCTGTAAAGATGCCCTGGGGGAGGTCCGGCCTGATGCTCAAGGCAGGGGCACCTCCTACCCGTGGTGATGCAGTCGAACTCCCGCAGCGGCAGGTCCTGCACCTTGTGCTCCTGGAAGCGGGGTGGGCTGGCGCAGTAGATGGGCGCCACCGTGGTGTTGGTGTGTGCCAGCCACTCCACCAGCCACTTCACCTTGCAGTCGCAGTTGAGCGAGTTGCCCCGCAGGTCCCTGGGTCATGAGGGCAGTGGAGGGCGACACAGAGCAGGACAGGCTCTCAGGGCTCTGCCCACCCAGGCCCTCTAGGGTTTCAGAAGTAGATCCCATCAAGAGTGCTGTGAGTCGTTCACACCAATCTTTGTTCCAATTAGAGAAAAATTCCCCTCTGGGTGGACAGAGCCCCACAGATACAGGCTTGGCCAGCAGAGTGTGGGCTCAGTTTCAGCCCTTGCTCACCTCTTTGGCCAGGTGCCTTGTGCAGTGTACAGCCTGCACAGCTGTATGTTGCCTCCCTGTTCCTCCAAGCCGCCCATGATCCAAGGCTTTTATTTTCTTGTGTAAATAATAAATAATAAATGATGGTGGCTATGCTATAGGACTTTAATGTCGATTCAAATCAAACATACATTTACAAAGCACATGCTTTTAAGACATACACACATGGTGTCTCAGGTGCATTTTAAGAGGAACCCTGATTTGGAAGGCCACCGTCTCAACCTTGCCTTCTCAGAGGCCCCCTAAACCCAAGCCACCACCCCTCAGTCTCTCAAGAGCTTCTGATCATCCCAGTTTTGACGCCCACACCACCCCCTCCCTCTATGGCACCGTTGGAAGAGGAAGGACTCGGGCCTTACAAGTCATTCAGGATGTCCAGGGACCGAAAGATGTCTCTGGGCAGTGTCTGCAAGTTATTGTTGGCCAGTGAACTGCAAGAGAGATCCCCAGGTCACCTGAAGGCCAAAGGCCACAGGAGATGTGGGGCTTTGGTCCGGTGTGTGTATGGGCTGGGATGTACTCACAGGTGCGTCAGGGACTTGAGCCCTCGGAAGGTGTACTTGGATAGTGCCCAGATGTCATTGTTCTCGATGAAGCTGAGGGAAACAGAACTTGCCTCAGCTGTCACTCAGGACCCCAGGCAGCAATTTCCCCACACCCCAGCCTAGACTGCAGCCCGCGTCTCTGAGACAGGCTTCCACACGGAGTCTGGAGTCATCAAGCCCATAGTAACAAGGCGCTGGGCAGGATGGTGTAGGCAGAACGGGGGAAGCGACCTTCCGCTTGGGTCCTGCAGTCCGAGGACTTTGGGACTCTCGCCTCCCACCCTCCCCTCCCCCAGCCTTCTCATTCCACTCCCCCCTCAGCCCCTCCACCCCAGGCCTGGGCTCCCTCCTCCCTCCTGTTTTCCCACTGCCTTTTCCCTCCCACACACAGGTACTGCAGGTGCGACAGTCCTGTGAAGGCGTTGTCTCCAATCAGCGTAAACTTGTTGGAGTTGAGTAACCTGGGGAGACAGAGGCGGAATTAGAACTCCCAAGGGTGTGCCTGCTGCCCCAGCCCCCAGCCCACTGTCTTAGCCTTGCGTTTTCCAGAAATCTGGCCGCACCGTGGCCGCCCTGGGGACCCCAATGAAGAGCCCCTGAGCCACCCGGGTAGCAAGACCAGGCAGAAGCCTATTCTGGCCCCAGCAGCTCCCAGAGTCCTCCTCCTAAAATGGTCCAAGGCAGAGTTCTCCTATCAAGCTGGCTCCTGGCCCTCCCCCATGGCATTTTCTCTCCCTGTCCCCACCCTCACCCTGGCCCATTCCAGCCCCCCATGGATACCCGTCCTTCACCAACAGCACCTTGTAGAATTCCAGACTCTCCTGCCATCCCTACCTTTCAGCCCCCAGCGCTTCCTTCACACCTGACCTCTGGGGTCACCTGTCTCTAAGATGACCCCGCTGAGCACCCTCTGGCACTGGCCCTGGCTGTTGCACGCAATTCCCTTGGGTCTCCAGAGGAGCCAAGTCCGCGTCCCAAAGACCCCCTCCTTGGCTTCTGCGTGCAATCCTAGCTGTCCTCGCCACTGCTGCCCGCCCCCCCGCTCCTCCTGACTCCAGGCTGCTCCACCTTCTGTGGCACATCCTATTGGAGCAAAAGTAAGGGACACCTGCATCTTCATCTCCAGAGGCTGCTTCCACCCACTCCTCCTCCCCAGCCCAGGATCCGTCCCCTGCGACCGGCCCCCCACCCCACCCCACCCCACCCTTCCAAAAGGGCCATCCATACAGGAACTGTAGCAGCGGCAGGTGGGAGAACGCTCCTTCCTGGATCTCTGAGAAGGCGGCATTCACCAGAGTCCTGCGGGGACACCCAAGTCAGTATCGTGGTGGGTCTGCAGGGACTGCGCTGGCGCGGTGAGAGGTGCACAAGGCAGTGGCTTCTGTACTCGCTCGCCCTGGAAACGCCCCGTTTCCCCAGCCTTGCCCCCACCTGTGTGTGTCTCCCTTCTCCTCCCAACTTCACTGCCTCCTGGAGCTCCGGCGACCCCAGGCTCTGCTCCCCTCACAGTCAAGAGAAGGCTCCAGCACCCATCACTCGCGACATCATCATGCAGACACCCACAGTGTGCTGGGTGCTGTTGAGGGACAGGGCGTGGGATGGCAGTGGGGAGCTAGCATCCTGCTCCTAAGGACCTCACAGCCTCTCTGTGGTCCTGCAGGCAAGGCCGGCCCCTGAGGCCAGTTGCTGCAAGTGACAGGCAGGCCAGGCTGGGTGCCGAGTGGCTGGGCAGCGGCAGGCGTGTGCCCTGTGCCAGAGTGCTGTGAGGGCATAGCTCACTTCCCACCCCTTGCTGCCACCCTCCTCCACCACAAGGAGCCCTTCTGCCCTTGGTGTGACATCACAGGCAGGGGCCCACATGCTCATGTAAACAACCCCACCCCCCCAGTCTGGAGCCCCGCACACAGTAGGTCTCATGGATGCTGATGGTGGTGATGATTCATTCTTGGCTGTAAATTCCTGCTTTCCCCAGCCATGGCTGCTGAGCCTGCAGGACTGCGGGACTCCCTGCCCAGCTGGTGCCTGTAATCTCCAGCCCCAAGGACCTCCCGGAGCTCTCCTGGTCCCCACACTCTGGAGAGGGGGAGCAGGAGTTCTCCATCCGCTCATGCTCTTGCCCTCCTCTCCCTCCCCGCCCCCCAAGCCCAGGGCTGGACACTCACAGGGAGATGACCTCCGAAGGCAGGTTCCTGGGCACTGCCTTAGAGTCCACGCAGAAGGCGGTGTCCCTGGTGCAGGAGCAGCTGGGCGGGCAGGGGGGCGTCTTGGGGGGCCTCTTGGCGCTGACTTGCAGCATCAGGCAGAAGCCAATGGCAGACAGCGTCAGCAGCCCGGGGCCCCGCCTGGCCCGCGGCCCCGCCATGCCTCCTGCTCTCCCTCGCTGGCGGCCGGGGCCCTGGCCCCACCGCTCCTGTGGCTGAGGGCCACGCGCAGCTGCTGCCGCAGCCAGGGGCCCGGCCGCCTGCCCGCTGCGCAGAGCAGACTCCTCCTGCCCTCCAGCACCGGCTGTGGCTGCGGTCCCCTCCCTTGCTCGCTCCCGCGAGCCGGCTCAGGCGAGGTGCGCGGAGCCGGAGCTGGAGCCGAAGCTGGAGCCGGAGCCGCAGCCGGGGCTGGCCGGGCTGGGTGGACGCGGACTGCGGCGCGGGTGGCGGGGGCGCGCGCGGGGGCGCGAGGGGAGGCCCGGGCCTGGGTGTAGCCAAGGGGAGGAGTGGCCGCCCTATGCCCTATCGGGCGGTCTCGGGGGCCATCCTGTGTGCCTGTGCGTGAGTGCGTGTGTGTGAGGGTGTACATGTGCATCCGGGTGTTGGGCACGCTGTGCGCACACCTGTCTCCGCAGGGTGCACACCTGTCTCTGCAGGCACAGGCACATACTGCCCTGTGGAGGCGTTTGGCATTATGGAGCCATGTGCCTCTGTGGACCTGTATGTCTTTGCATGGGGCCACATGTCCTGTAAGCCGAGTCCATGTGCCAGTCGTGAGTGACATATGCATATCTAGGTTGGCATGCAAGATTAGAAGCACAGGGGTGTCTTCGGAGGAGTCTCGCGTATGCTTATATCTGAATTCACATGTGTTTCCACGGGCAGCTGAACAGAATGTGCCTTTGTGTCAACAGGAGCTGAAAAGGGAAATGTAGCCACTGGAGCGGGAGTGGGACGTGTGGAATTCTGGAACATTTCTCACTATACAACCACAGCCTGTTGGAGCTGGGAAGCGCCTTGGACCTTTTCCAGTGCAGCCCTTTATAACAAATGAGGAAACTGAGGCCCCCGAAAGGAGGACAGCTAAATTTGCCATCACATCCACTGTGTGTTGCATACTTTCTGCAGTTAATCTTCTCCACCTCGGTGGTAGGTGATATTAGTCCCCTTTCACAGACAAGAAAAGTAAGGCCTGTAGTACCAGAAGAAAAAAGTGGCAGAGCAAAGATTTAAACCCACTCTGCCCAACTTCCAAGTTCACAGTCATCCATTTACACCAGGGATCTTCCAAGTGTGACCCTGGGAACCAGGGTCCTTGAGGGTCCTTCAGGGAGTCTTTGAGGTCAAAACAATTTTCTTAGTAATGTTAAGCCATTATTCACCCCTTTTATTTTCATGAGTTCACAAAAGTACCCTGGAATTTTCCAGAGGCTACAGGATGTGTCTTCTCTTAAGCCCCAAATGAAAGAGATTTGCAAAAATGTAAAGCAAGGACACTCTTCTCTCTAATTTTGTTTTTGGCTTTGTCAAATAGTTATTTTCATTTAGAAATGTATGTGATTTATGTCATAACATATAATGAGTTTATTATTGCTATTATAAATTAATAAAAATGGAAAAATTTCTCAGTAAATATAGATGGATAGAACCCACATAAACATAAGCTCTTTGGGGTCCTAAATACTTTTTAAGAGTGTCAAGGGTCCCTGAAACCACAAAGTTTGAGAACTGCTGCTCTCTACCACGTTAATTCCCTGGGGCAGGGGGTGACTGTCCTAAGAGCTCATGGGCACAGGGCACGGGGAGCCTGGCAGTCAGGTGCCTGGGTTCCCCGTCTTGTGCCCTTTGCACGTCAGTCCAGGGAACCGAGACTGCTGCATTTAAGATGTTTCCCCAGCTGTCCCCAGCCTCTGCCAGCAGGGGATTCTCTGGTCTGAGCTTAAGTCTGTGTTCTCCCAGCCAGGGATGCCCCTGCCCTTTGATGTCCACTGGCTACTGCCTGTCCAGCTGCCCTGCTGCCCTCCTCATGCCAGCATGCAGGGAGGGAAGCGTGGGGGCGGAGAGAGTGGCTGGGGCAGCTGGGCAACCGTCCCCACCCGTCCCTGGCACAGCTCTGCCCAGCACACAAAGGGCAGAGTGAATCTTGTCCCGTTCCCTGCAGCTGAGGGGCTGGGGGGGGGAAGGGGAGGCTCACAGAGAAGGGGTGGCCAGCCTGGGGCTCTCTCTGCCCTATGGCTCTCAGAGGGGGTAACCCCAAGACAGACAGAAAGGGGGAAGTCTGGATCATATTCTTAGCTAGCGAGAGGTGCCCCAGGGCATGAAGTAGATGATGATAATGATGACAATTGGATTTAACACCTGTGATGTCCTTGGATCCTCACAACAGCATGGTGAGGTAGACAGGCAGTACCAGGCCCGTGTCCCAGATGAACATACTAAAGCCTAAAAAAGCAGAATGACTCACTCTGGGCTCCAGAGCTGGCCAGGAGAAGCACTGAGACCTCCATGTACTGAAGCAATGAACTACCTGCTGGTTGACAAGAGCCCCCTTGTGCTGGTGACAGTCTTATCATTGAATATAATTAAACGTCGGCTGTGAGCATGCTCCTTGCCTGGTGGCAGGTTCAAAAAAACCTGGAGAAAGCGCGTTCCTTTCCTTCCCAGGGCCCCCAGTCTGGCTGGGAAGATAGGACAACAGAAAGCACCCACATCATGGTTGACAAGAACACCCGCGTGTGCTACATGGCAGGCAAAGGTGCCGCAGAGAGGAGGAGGATTTCAGAGGCAGAAGGGCACCGTGAGCTGGGGTGAGGTCACAGAACAGGTGCCATTGGCTCTCGGCCTGTTGGGGTGGGTGGCATTCAGAGAAGTAGAGAGGGGGTGGGGTGGGCTTCCCGGGAGGGAGAAACGGCCTAAGTAAGGGCAGCAGAGGGCTGGGCATGCCAGCCAAAGGGCCCTCCCTGCCTCCTTCTCCACGGAGCCCACGACCTCCATCAGGTTGGTGTGAGCATCTGAACTTCACTTATGGAACTCGAAGGCGCCCTTCCTCAGCCCCCAAGCAGGCAAAAATGGGTTTAAGAAGCCAGGAAGCCTGTGAGCTGTCCTGAGGGCAGCAGGCAGGGGGACTGAGGACCAGGGAGGGCAGAGGCTTCTCTTGAGGAAAGAAACAGACCCCTTTCCCGGCTCCCAGCGATGATAGGAAGCCCTACCCACAGCGCCTGCTCAGAACAAGCCCACAGCTGGGCAACGCGGCCCCCCGAGATGCCCGCAGGGACCCCGAGATGCCTGCAGTTCTTGGCTCTCCTGCTGGCTGGCGGCCCATCTGGCTCAGGCCCAGTACGTGTGAGTCAGCCAATCAATCCCAATGTTGCCAGGACGACGGGGGCGGGAGTGGGGACCCTGGTTGGGGGGGGCACTGCGGGGCGGCTGTCTCCTACATCTGGCACCTGCACACAGCTGAGGCCGAGCTGAGAGGACACTTCTCCCTGCACCCCTCCCCCCCTTCTTTCACTGTCCTGGGACACTCTCACTGCTGGAGGCTTAGGCAAATATTTAAAGGGGCAGCTGCCCCCCCACCACAAGGAGGGTGGTGGGAGCAAACACTTCCTTCCCTCTCTCCTCCCCTGCCCTTCCCAGGGGCTCTCAGTTCAGATGCCATACTGTTGTGCAACCTTGAGACCAAGGCCCTCTGGCTGGAGAGGGGTCCTTGTGGGGACAGGAGAGCATGCCAGGGCTGGAGAGTGGGGGGTCAGCTCGTGATCAAAGGACAGGGCCCAGGTGGGAGTGAGCCCAGGGCCAGGGACAAGAATTGGGTGGCACGGCAGGGAGCCAGGCCCAGAGTGGGCTCTGAATGACACAGTCACAAGAGTTTAGAGGCGAAGGGACATTAGAGACCACCTGCCCGACAAGTATTCATACAATGCAATACCCAGCTGAGATGGCTTTGGGGAAAGCGGTAGGAAAGAGGGGGACAAGAAAGTCCCCCAAAGCGGATGGCGTTTGGGTGAGTCGCATTCTCGGGCAGATATAGGATGAGAAGATATGAAAAGGGGAGTGCAGGAGGCTGGTGCTGGACCTCTCGGCCAGTGGGCTGATTCAAGGGCGGGAAGGTTGGGAGCCCGCCAGGGACCACACCCAGGCCTGTGCCAGGCCGTCCGGGAACAAGAAAGCAGCATCAGGCGTGGAATCCGCCATCGGGAGCCCACAGCTTGCAGACAAGCCCAGGGCAAAGCACGAAACATCCCACATGAGTAAGAGTTTACCACCAGCGTGGACAGAGTTTCCAGAATTAGGAAAAGACTGACCAGGGGCAAGTCTGAGGCTGGCAGCAGATGTGTGGGAGGAGGCGGGGCGAAGTAGAGTGCACTCCATTTGGGAATCCGGTCCTCCCAGGGAAATGCACACTTATGAGCCCCCCAAACTGAGGTCAAAGCACCCCCTCCCCTCAGCAGAGCCTGCTCTGGGCCCACAGGCTCTGCCTCCTCAGCCGCCCTCCTGGAGCTCTTCCTAAGCTTTGGGGCAATTCTGCTAGGAACTGTCATGGCCAGACCCTTGGCTGCCTGAGAGGTTCAGCCTGGCAGAAGGACAAGGAAAGCCACAGGGCCTCAGGGGCAGGTGCCAGCAAGGAAGGCAGACACGCCAGGAAGACACCCACGGTGAGAGGTGCAGATGGCCCAAGGGCAAGTTTGCTCAGCTCACCCAGGTACGTTCTTGCTAGGGCCAAGAGGACTCATGTGCTGCAGCCAAGGGCCCTCGGGGGTTCTTGCAGCTGGCTTATCAGAGCCTTGGCTCTGGAGGGCCAGGAACAAACAGGCTTCAAAGCCAAGGGCTTGGCTGGCAGACAGGGGCCCCGGTCCTCCACCTCTGTTCCCTCTCCCTGCAGACACATATAAGACCCTGGTCACACCTGGGAGAAGAGGAGAGGAGAGCGCCTGCAGCAGGATGGACGTGGGCAGCAAAGAGGTCTTGATGGAGAGCCC
Organism: Avahi laniger; assembly: GCA_963575035.1. Classification (NCBI taxonomy): domain Eukaryota; kingdom Metazoa; phylum Chordata; class Mammalia; order Primates; family Indriidae; genus Avahi; species Avahi laniger. Next base: position 17,969 of record CAUYSK010017121.1, on the reverse strand, counting down.
GCCGGTGAGTGTGGATATGTGTGTGCGTGTGTGTGTACATGCGTGTGGTGGGCTCTGCCTTCTCCATCCTCCCTGGGCCTGTTTCCTCACCCAGATTCATTCACTCAGCTAACCCAAGGCTGTGCCTAGTTAGGATGGGAACACCAAGACCACTAAGATACAGTCCCTTGGGGAGCTACACATAAGGGGCTGAGAGCCACCAGGGGGTCTCCGGCTGTAGGGAGCCCTGAGTAAGGAGCCATTAAACATATGGAAGGTCACAGGGAGCTTCACGGAGAAAATGACATGGGAGCTGGAGCCAGAAGGATAAGCAGGAGCTCAGCAGGTGGAGAAGGGGGAAGGCGGTCCAGGAGGAAGCGGCAGCAGATGTGTGAGAGAGCCTGGGTCATTTGGGGAGCAGAGAGGAGCTGGCCATGGCTGGGGTGCCAGGGGTCTGGGGGAACCTCAGGAAATGCTACAGGTGAAACAGACTCTCTTGAGTTCCTCCAAATTAGACCTTGCTTCTGACCATTCATGGGTTTGTTGGAATCCAAGCCACCTCCTCCAAGAGCCTTCTCTGATCTCCTTAGCCCTCCTGGGCACACCCATAGCATTGGCTGTCCAGCCCTAGTGGGGGTGGGGGCGTGGTCCAGCTTGTGCAGGGAGAGGAGAGGACATCCTCATGACTCATACCCGTCTCCTGCCTGCCCCACCATGTCAGGACTACTCTGCAGCCCCCCGGGGTCGGTTCGGCATCCCCTGCTGCCCTGTGAACCTCAAACGCCTTCTCATCGTGGTCGTGGTGGTGGTCCTTGTCGTCGTGGTGATTGTAGGGGCCCTGCTCATGGGCCTCCACATGAGCCAGAAACACACCGAGATGGTGAGCCAGCCTGGGTGCACTGGGCAGATAGGAAGCTGTCCGAGGGGGGCAGAGTGGAGGAGGCAGGGGCACAGCTGGTAGGACCGAGGCAGAAGCAGGTGGCAACATGGGCTGGCTTTCTCCACCCAGCCCTAGCCCACAGTGTGACAGCCGGTTCCCTCCAGCACCTGGTTCCACTCAGCCTCCCTGAGCTCTCAGGAAAGAAGGGACGCATTTGAGCAGGGGACTGAGGGTGGACATGGGTACCGAAGGCTGAGGGGGGAAAGAGGAAGCCCAGGCAGCTTGATGCCCCTCCCCAGGTCCTAGAGATGAGCATCGGGGCACCGGAAGCCAAGCAACGCCTGGCCCTGAGTGAGCATGCGGGTACCACTGCCACCTTCTCCATCGGCGCCACTGGCCTTGTAGTGTACGACTACCAGCGGGTGGGTATGCCCAGACCTCCTGAACACTGAGCCTGGGGGATCAATGACAAGACAGCTAGAGTCATCCAGCTGGGCCACTTCCATCTGTCCCCCTCCCCTATCCCAGATTCTAATACGACTCCCATGCCCAACCTAGAGGGAGCTGGCTAAGGACCCGGGTTAGGGAGTGGCCAAGGCAGGGGTCTTTTGGGTGAACTCTAGCCTTCCATGCCCAGCTCCTGATCGCCTATAAGCCGGCCCCGGGAACCTGCTGCTACATCATGAAGATGGCTCCGGAGAGCATCCCTAGTCTTGAGGCTCTCACTAGAAAATTCCAGAGCTTCCAGGTGGGTGTGTGGGTGAAAGGAGTGGGCTGTCTCCCCTCCAGGGCTGCTGGGAGGAGCGTCTGAGCTCATGGTTATTTGTCACCTGTAGAGCACTGCTCCTTGGGGGCTGCCAGGTGAGTGCCCCCTCTGTACCCACCTGCACCCATCATCCCGTCCCATTCCCAGACCTGCCCACTGGCGAGCTGCTGGCCTCGGCTGAGCCCACCCCTGTGGGGGGCTTCTGACTCCAGCACAGCCCCCTCTTTGCTGGTGGGGAATCTGAGGCTCAGAGAGGTCACCTGACGTGCTTCAGGTCCCACAATAAGCACTGCAGGTGAGACAGAAACTCAGTTCCTGACTCCAAATGAGGTGCTCTTTGCAGGCCAAGCCTGCAGCGCCCACCTCTAAGCTGGGCCAGGAGGAGGGGCCAGACACAGACCCCAAGGCCCCGGGAGGAGACCTGCCCTTCCTGGGCATTGCGGTGCGCACCCTGTGTGGCGAGGTGCCTCTCTACTACACCTAGGACTCCTCAGGTGAGCAGGTGTGACCACCAGGGCACCTAAGCACAGCGGAAGAGGGCTGGGGCCACCTGCTACGTCTGCTGACTGGGCGCTGGGGGACCCACCCAAGCGAGTCTTCTAGGGAGCTCAGGGAAGGGAAGGCTCGCAGATACCCCACCCCCACATGCCGAACAACGTTCCTGTGCTTCACAGGGTCTTGGAAGCCCCAAGGGGACAGGAAAGCTCGCCCAGCGAAGGGTCTTTTGCAGACAGGCAGGAAGCTGCTCCTGCCCACACCACGGGGACTGGCCCTGGAGAAACGCGAGCTTGGGGAGAGGATGGGAGCAGGCAGAGGTGACTCCTATGGGCCAGGGGACTCCTGCCACAAAATAAAGCAGCCTGATTGAAAAACAAAGGGTCGTACTTGTATTTTTCCGACACCTGTGCAGTCCTGCTCCTGGCGGGGGCGGCTCAGGGAAGGGTAGGGCCCCGGAAAGGGTAGGGACAGGCTTTCTCTCGCTGTCCCCGAGCACTGGGGGATTCGGTCCACCCCGGCGTGGGAGAGGGGACAGCGGGGCGCATCCGCGGGCTGTCGGCGCCCTCCAGTGGTGTCTCCGGAGGAGGGGGAGAGACAGAGAGCGAGGGAGACAGCGAGGGTCGAGAAGGGGAGAGACCGAGAGACAGCAGGCGGGGAGCCGCGGTGGAACACCGAGGGACCGAGAGGCAGAGGCGGCGCGCGCGACCTGACAGCGTGTCCCGCCGCGGGAGGGGGCTCGGCCGGGCGCCCGCGGGGAAAGCCGCCGCTAGAGGGCCCCTGGCGGGAGCGCCGCGGGCCCGGCACCCCGGGGGCCCGCGCCCCCTCCCCGGCCCGCGCTCCGCGTCCCGCGTCCCCTCCCCGGCCCGCGCGGCTCCTGGCCTTCCCCGCCCCGGCTGGCGCGCGGCCCGGCGCGGCCCAGCACAGTCCCGGCCCCGAGGGGGGCTGAGCTCGGGCGAAAACCCGCCCTCCAGCGAGCTCATTTCCCTAAAAGGGGGGGGGAGAAGGAGGGAGGCAGGGAGGCAGGGAGGCAGGGAGGGAGGGCGAGAAAGAAAGAAAGAGAAAAAGAAGGGAAGGGAGCGGAGCCGGCCGCAGCGCAGGGCGAGCGCCGAGCGGGGGGCGGGAGACAGGAAGGAGGGAGGCGAGCGAGGGAAGGGGAAGAGGCCGGAGCGCGGGACGAGCGCGAGCCAGCCAGCGGGCCGAGGGCAGCGCCCTCCCCTGCCTCCGGGCCTCCGCTTCCCTGCCGCCAGCTCCCGCGTCCGGGCGCGACCCGCCGCCGCCGCGCCCGCCAGCATGCCCGGCGTGGCCCGCCCGCCGCTGCCGCTGCTGCTCTGCCTGCTGCTGCTCGCGCGCCCCGGCCGGCCGCTCGACTTGGCCGACTACACCTACGACCTGGGCGACGAGGACGACCCGGAGCCGCTCAACTACAAAGACCCCTGCAAGGCGGGTGAGCGTCCCGGGCCGGCGCGGAGGCGCGGGCCGCGCAGGGTTTGGGGTTGGGGGAGGACAGTCCAGTGTGGGAAGCCGGGAGCTGCCCGGTTGGCAATGCAGTGGGAACAAAAGAACGAGGGGGAGAGGGAGGAGGGAGTTCGGGGGACTTTTTCAGACTGAAGTTTCGCTGCTGTTGGTGGAAGCTGCCGCCGCTGCCTTATCTTGGGAGAAGATTCCTGGGGAAATCTCCCTGGGTCCCGAGAGAGAGACCAGCCAGCAAGGGGGCTCTCCCTTGTGCAGGGAAACTTTTCTGGCCAAACTCTGTATGTGTGTGTGTGTGTGTGTGTGTGTGTGTGTGTGTGTATGTTCTTTTCCGTTCTACCCCATCTCTCCGCTCCAGAACACTGGTATTTTCCAGTCTGACTGTCCGTCCCGGCTGCCCTGGGGCTGCACATCTGTCTGGCCTGGGGCTGGGCTGCCTGCATCTCCAAGGAGCAGGTCTCCTGGGCCCCCATCTCAGCCCAAGTGGAAGAGGAAAGTTTTTCGGGGGATTCCCTGAGACCGTGCTCCTGGGTATCCCGTGGTCCTAACCAGCAACAGCAGCAGCAGCAGCTTTCTGGGACCCAGGAGACAGCTGTCAAAGTTAGAGAAGCCAGCCCAGGAGGGGAACCACCTTTGCTCCTAAGTGCCAGGAAGCCCCTGGCAAGGCCAAGATGGGGTGGAAAGAGGGGAAACACAAAGAGAACTCAGGTGTTGTATATCAGCTCTCTTGCCCACAGACACCAGAAGCTAATTAGCTGAGGTCAGGGCCCCGGAGTGTGTGTGTGTTTGCATATGTGCATGCGTGTGTGTGCTTGTGTGTGTCCTTTGTCTCTGAAGACCCTGTGTAACCCCTTCACTCCTGCTGGGCCCAGAAGGGTCCTGCCCCTGGAGTGACCAGATGGCCAGGCACTTGAGCCTTTTGCCTGATCGGATGACCCTGAGCAGGCTGCCTGGGACACTCACGGGACAAGATATCAGAACTTTTCCTCGACTTCCTGGGACACTCAGGGGACAAGATATCAGAACTTTTCCTCGACTTCCTGCTTCTGACCTCAGCCTGTCTCCAGAGCCAGGGCCAGTGGCATGGGTCCTAGAACCGGACTGCCTGCATGTTGGCCACCAGGGTTTGGAGGGCAGATCATTGTGGTCCTGGCCCTGGGGACCCCATTCAGGGCCTTTCCATGCCCTCACACTCCTCCTGGGTGGATGGATCCCAGTGGACAGACAGCAAGCCACATCCCTTGGCCCTTCCCCCTCCATGCCTGCCGGGCTAGCGTCAACCAGGACTTGCTATCATCTTTCTTGCCTGGTGCTTGGCGTGGGCGTGAGGCCGAGTGGACAGAGTTTGGGCTTTGGAGGCAGACAGACCTGGCCTTCAGTGCTGGCCCCACAACTCATTAGCTGTACCACCTCGGGAACGGTAATTACCATGTCTGAACTTCAGCTTTCGCATCTTTAAAATGGAACTGATAATACATCTCTCCATAGAGTTGGTGGTGAGGATTAAATATGAGAACATACTTTAAACGCTTACTGGCACTTAACACACAGTCAGCACTAAATAAACGTTGGCTGCCTACCTCCTATTTTCTGTGCCTGAGACTCTCACTTTATCTATTTACTTTTTTGAGGGGAATGTGCTTGGGGGTGTCTCCCTGGCCCTGTCCTTGTATCTCTTACGCATTCAGGGGATCCACTGAATGACTAAGATGTGCCAGGCCCCAGGCTGGATGTTGCCAGGGTTACAGAGACGTGTAAGCCAGGGCCCTGCCCCTGAGGAGCTTATGGTCTAGTAGGGACCGGAGACATACAGACACACCCAACAGCAGAAACCCAGCTGTGTCAAGTGCCACATCGGAGGGTAGGGCGCTGAAGGCTCAGGGAGTCTGTTGCCCCTCTGTGGCCTGGTGGTGGCAGAGAAAGGCAAGCACAGCAAGCTGGGATGATTCGCGGAGCCTTCATGGTGGAGGTCGGGCTGGGGCAAGGCCCTAAAGCATGGGTAGAAGCCACTCTGATGTCCTCCCCTCCTAGTTGGAAATGGGACTGATTTTCAGAACAGCAAGAGGCTGAGGGCTCTACCCCCAGTCTCAGATTTCATGCTAGGGTGGGGCTAGCGGAGTTGGAGCCTCAAACAAGGGCTCTGGAGAAAGCACTCCATCAGGGTGAAGCAAGGCGTGGGGGCGCCAGGCCAGGCCCGGGCCGTGGAGAGGGCCAGGCCTCAGGTCAGATCAGGCCCCCTCTTGGGTGTGACCGATGCCCCAGACCCGCTGAGCACCTCTGGAGGAAGCTCAGATACGCCTTCCCAGGGACTCACACCCGCCACACCCTGTGTCCCAGCTTCTCTCTCTGTGTCACCTTCTTCCTTGCTTTGCTTTTTGTCCCCTGTGCAGCCTTGACCTCCAGGTATAGGAGGTGACGGTGGCAGGCATGCTGGCCTCTGCTTCCTTTGGGTGCAGCTGCTGCATGCTGACCTCTGCTCGCTCGGCCCTCCCCAGCTCTCTCCTCTTCCTCCTCCACCCACCCTGAGGACCAGAAATGAAAGCTCCTTTGACTCCCCTCGCTTACCTGTGATCTCTCAGGTTGCCCCAAGGACAGCCAGGTCCCTTCGTTTGAAGTCACCTCTGACTGTGACTGTCCTAGTTATGGTGACTGTTGTAGTAAGGGCAGAATTAAGACCCTTGATAATCCTGGAGAGGTTCCCGGACCTTCTGGGCGAGACCAGAACCCTGGGCAGGAAGCCACGCTGGTCTGTTTGTGTGCTCAGAGCTGGTTCCCCCAAGCCCGCTAGCCCTTGCCCGGGGAGATTGTCAAGCAGCCCTGATTTCCTGTGTGCCAGCACGCCAAACCTCGAAGGGGGTCCTTCTGCAAGATTCCCAGCACCGTCTGGCTGCCGCAGATGACTGGCCAAGGACCCCCAGCAGAGATCCTGGAGGCAGGAATTGGGACACAGTTGATCACATAAGCAGAGACACCCACAGGGCCTGACCCTGAGTGACCTCAAGCCAGCGAGGTCCACCTGGACCTCAGCCAGCAGCCCCGAGTCCGTGGGAGGTGAGATGGGGCAGGGGCTCGCCAGCCTGCATCCGCCTCCCCGTCCTGGGGGCCTTATGGCCCGGGTTTGGACTTCAGGGGGCCTCAGAGGAGTAGGGATGGGCTCCAGGGGTTGAGAGTCTCTTCTTTCCCCAGACCACATTCCCCCTCCAGACAGCTGGATGAGTCACCCCACCCACCTACCCCTGGTCCCTGAGTCACCTTCTCATTTAGGTGCCCCAAGGGAGGAGGAAAAGACATACTCTCCCTGGGCTTCAGATGGAGGGGTCGGGGAGATGCACCAGGAAGAAGGGATTATTAAGAATTCAGTTTTTCCAGAGATTTTTGGGAGAAGATATTGGGGGAGGGGGAGGGCATGGAATGCACCACTCTGCAGGCCACTAAGGACCTCCTGAGGATGCCCAGGGGACTCGGCTAATCTCTCCCTCCCCACCACCATCCATTTCTAAGGGTGCCCTTCTCTTTGCAGGGGTGTGGCCTGTGAGATGCGGTGCACACCTGCAGTTGTTATTTGTGTGTTCAAAAGCACGAGAAATTGCACAGAGAAGTGGTTGAGTGTGTGTTTGTGCACATTTGTGGGTGTGTCCCTGCCTCATGGGCAAGTCTGTTCACCTGTGCGTGTGGGGCCTCCTGAGTACATGTAAGCATGAATGTAAACATGCACCTCTGCATCCGTGTACACATGTGGTTAAGTCCACTCGCGTGTTTGTGGGGGCTTGGGTGTGTTCTCCCCCAGTTGGAAGCTGGCATTTGTGTAGCAGGATATGTGTCTGCCCTGCGCACATGGCCTTGGGGCTCATCACCCCACAGCAAGGCTCTTCTCCCTTCCCCCGCAGAACGGGATGCTCGCTGTGCCTGGGTGGGGGGAGTAGGATTCCTCCCTGGGCCCAGGCACATGACCCGCCTCTCTCCCTTCTCTCCTCTCCTGCTCCGGCCTGGCCATGAGCAGCCACGAGTGCTCCTGGCTGATTTACAGCCAGAAAGCAAAACTAAAACTTTTGATCCTGTGTTGAAAACAACTGCAACCCTGACCCTGACCCCAGGGCTTCCTTTGGGTAAGAAAAGGCGTCCCGGATGCTCCAGCACCCACATTCCCAGAGTTCCCCAGAGGGGAGCCCGAATGCTCAGGGCGCTGAGGTCCAGCTCCTGGCCATGAGGCTCTTCTGCCCCTACGCCCTCTCTCCCCACCCCCACTCTGTTCCCACGCATTCTTCAGCCATGACATCCCCACCCCAGGGCACCTGCTCCGGATGAACTCTGCTTGGCAGCCAGGCCCAGTCCCAGGCCCTGACCTGGTCCCACGGTACCCCTGGACCCACAGGCCAGCACAGTCCTGTGGCCTCTGTACTTGGGTTTCATCCAACCAAGGGGCAAGAATGGGTAAGCCAGCGTGCCCTGGGAGGGTATAGAGCTGACCTTGAGTGTGCAGGGTTGGGATGATACTGAAGTGGCCATTTGGTGGGTGCTCACCGCGCTCCAGGTTCTGTGCTAGGTGCTTCATTTACATGCCTTACTCCACGCAGTCCCCCTAGGGATTCATGTTATGTAGGAGAAAGTTGAGATTTAGCAGAGTTTACGTGATTTGTCAGCTAGATGCAGCCAAGCTGGGATTCAAAGACAGGTCTGTCCGACTCCAAAGACCTTGCCCTTTGCTCTATGGGCAAGGCTGAGGCTGAGTGTCCAGCCTCACATGTATATGGTGATGTGTGTGGGTGTGGGAGCCCGGGGGTGCAGCATCTGTGCAAAGGTGCAAAGTGTGCAAAAGCATGGGGCGTCCGTGTGGCACACGCACTCCTGTGCGAACACTGACGCGTATGGATCCACCACCGCCACCTTGGGGCGCACCTGCCATCCCATACCCTTGCTAAGGCTGCTCTCGCAGGTCAGCTGAAAAGTGTCCTCTGTCGCTGTCTCATCTGTTGCTGAGCCAAGACCACCCTCTGAGGGTGGCATTTTAAGCAAGAGAAGCTTTCTCATGGGGAGGAAGAGATTCTGGGCCACTCACTGGCTTACTTGACCTTGGGCAAGTCATTTCCCCTCTCAGAGTGTGCTGATCTCTAAAGTTAGGGCGGTCGGCTGGATCGGAGCCAGGAGGTTATCTCCTGAGAGTTTGTCATAGGACACTCCTCGGCAAAAGCCATGGGGTGGAGTGTGGCTTATGGGGTGTGTCGTGGGTGGGCCAGGATTAAAGAACTCATTAATGTGAAAGCATTTTGTCAATTGGAAAGCGCATACATTTCAACAGACATTTACATAAGGTGTCATTATTGCTGCTATTATGGGCTTAATGGGTTCAGAGCTTGCAGCTGGTTTTTGTGTGTTGGAGCTTGCGCATGTGTGTTTTTTAGGATGGTGTGTGACTGTATTTTTTTTGTGGATGTGTCCAAGTGTCTATTTTTGTGTCTATGTATTTACAATAGGGGTTCTAGAGCGTGCAGTGGTTGCCGGACTAGGAATAGCGAGGCCTGAGTTGTAAATCCAGCCTTTCCAGGGACTAGCAGTGTGGTCTCGGTTATTTCATGAATTTGGGGGCCTCGGTTTTCTCATCTGTAGAATGGAAGTTTGATCTAGATGACTGCTGAAGTCTGTCCCATGCTCTGTTGGTCCTGCCTAGGTGAGGCTGTGTCTCTGGTCATGCTTTTGCAGACCAGAAGAATATCAGCACGGTATTTCATTCATTCGAACAAACACCCTCGAGTGCCTTCCGCCTGGAATAGCACGGTGCTGGGGGCTGCTTGCGTGTGCAGGGATGTGGGTCTCTGACTCTGGTGGCTGCGCATTTGATGGTATAGGCGTAGGTGTCACCATATGTCTATAGGAGCACCGACCGCACAGATCTGATTCTGTGTGCCATGAAGTCAGTATCTGTGTGTCCACCCAGCGGGGCCAACCAGGGAGGAGAAACCTGTGTGGAAGGCCTCAAGGTTAAAACAATTTGTGTAATGCAACTGCCAGGCCTGTGTAGCACCCCGCGGGGATGAGAAGCAGATGTCGCCGTGGGCGGAGCTGCAGGGACGCTGCTCTGGTCCCACCCCCAGGCCAGCCTCCTGCCTCCCCCAGCCCAGCCCAGCCTGCAGCTCCCATCTGAGTGCCTTCCAGAGTGGCCAGTTCTAGGGCCTCTGCTTCCCCTTGCTCCAGACTTCTCAAAAAGAAGATAGACTGCTCAGCCTGTGTCTCTGGAAACATCTCTCCCCAGTTCCTGAAACTGAAATGCCTATTGGGAGGCTTCCCCCCTACATCCTCCAGGATCCCAGTTCAACCTTTTCCTCCGAGCTAGGAAGCTCCCAGTGTGTGTCCTGGTTTCCCAAAGGTGCCTACCTGCTCCAATTTTTATTGCAGCAAACAGGCACATTAGGCATTTTATTTCATTTCATAGCCTCCTCTTGATTTAATTGAAGTGGCATTTGCTGAGTGAACACCGTGTGCTCAGCACACTCTCACCTAGGCAGGACCAACGGAGCGTGGGACAGACTTCAGCAGTCATCTAGACCAAACTTCCATTTTACAGATGAGAAAACCGAGGCCCCCAAATATGTGACTTAACCGAGACCACACTGCTAGTCCCTGGGAAGGCTGGATTTACAACTCGGGCCTCCCTATTCCTAGTCCGGCAACCACCGAACGCTCTAGAACCCCTGTTGTAAATACATAGACACAAAAATAGGCACTCAGACAGACACATCGGCAAAAAAAAAAAAAAATACACAGTCACACACCATCCTAAAAAACACACATTTTTATTTTCTCCATCACTTCTGTGGCTATCTGGAAATCTCTAGGTCGGGATTTGCTCACTTGTGTATTGTTGAAGGTTAGCACCCCAAGAGCAGGGTCCTCCTGTGTCTTGCTAGTCACTGGAGCAGTGTCTGGCATACAGTAGGTGCTAACTGAGTGTTTGGTAAAGAATGATGGCATCAGTGACATGACTGTCTTTGTGAAGCTAACAGCCTGGTAGGGGCCGAGCATCAACTTTGCGGGGATTTTAACTAAAAAGCGAACTTGAGGTTCCCAAGAGATTCTAAATGCCGAACGCCCCTCACCACCCCTCTCGTCCTCCTGCAGATGGCATTTGAGGGTCCAAGTTGCCACGGGAGCTGGGGCGGGGCTGTAAGCTCACCGTACCCAGTGCCGTGTAGGGGGAGGCACTCAGCGCTGGCCTCTGTTTTTCCCTCTAGCTGCCTTTCTTGGGGACATCGCCCTGGACGAGGAGGACTTGAGGGCCTTCCAGGCACAGCAGGCTGCGGCTCTCAGACAGCGTTCGGTCCGGCGGTCTCCCCTCAAAGCTGCAGGTATGCTGGGCTCAGGCCACCTTCCATGTCCCAGAAATGGGTTCCAGACGTGAAGAAACAAGGACCCTCCCTGTTCCCAGCCAGGCCCTCCCAGGACAGAGGCCATGAGCTTGACCCCAGCACACGGGCTTGGCCTCCCTGGGGATGTCTTTATCCCTTCTCCAGAGGATAGGAAATGCAGACCCCCCGGGAGCTGAGAACCGACATTCTTTCTGCGTACGGGGTACAAAGCGCTTTCAGAAATGTTATCTGCTCTGACTTTCCCCAGCCACCTCCAGAGGTGGGTGTCAGGACAACACCTGTTTTACAGGTACAGAAACTAGACTCACAGAGGTAAACGAGCTGCCCACGATCCCACAGCTAGTCAGTGGCAGAGCTGGAGCTAGAACCCAAGTGTCTCACGCCAGCTCCAAGACACTTTGCACAGCACCATAATCCCCCTGGGCTTCTCCTGTTGCCACTGTCCTCCGAGGCCCATCTCAGGAGCTGCTTTTGTGACTCTTCCCCAGTTGTCCCCCCAGGTGTGACTGTCCCTCCGTTTTCTGTGCTTGCTTTCTGCTCTGTGCTTACGCTGTTTGTGTTGCACTTAATCACGCCATGTTGAAACGATTGGGTTCCTATGTCCGTCTCCCCAGCTGCACTCAGAGCTCCTCAAGGTCAAGGATGGGTCCTTCTTATCCTGGGCTGTGGTTTAAGCACCTAACAGCCCACATGGCACTTGTGCATGGATGAGGGGACAGGAGAGAGGGCCTGGGTGGGTCTCACGGCTCTGCAGAAGTGTAAAAGCTCATCACTGCTGATGTTAGGACATGGTCCTGAGGACACACGTGTGGCTCTCCTGTCCCCAAAGGGCAGGGTGTGCCAGGCAGTCGTCCTGTCCAGGATGAGGGAGGACCCTGGCGTGGGCAACCCATCGAGTAAAGATCAGACTACCCCAGAGAGCAGCTGCACTGAAGGGTCACCTGGCAGCCTGGTAACAAGTGAGACTTATGTGACCTTAGTCAGGACTAGTAGGTGCCGGGGAAAGCTGCACCAGGTGACACTGGGCAAAGCTTTGGCCTTAGCTTCCTCACCTGTCAAATGTAGATAATGCCACTTGCCCACATGCCGTGGAACTACTATGTCAGAGGCAAGCGTGAATCTGGGAAACCGGGAGAAGACGTGAAGTTCTGTGCGCTCTGCAAACATCAAGGTTTACTAGATCAGAAGGGATGTTTTTCTAATCCCAGATCCCCTTGGTCCCCACGGTTCCTAGGAGATGAGTACACCTTTGTTCTCTGTCGCAATTGCAGTCAATGCTTGCTATGTGTGGCGGTTATGAATAGTTATAGAATAACTTTATAGTTATTACAGAGCTTTATAGTTATTCCGTGCGTCACCTGAATACCGAATTTAGGGAACATTGAACCATTGCTCCTAGAGGACATACAGGGTTAGGTTCCTGGGAGCCTCTGGTCACAATACTTTTGTCAACTGGTCAATGCATAACCTTGATTTATGTGTGTTTCTGTTTAAAGACACCTTATCTGATATATAGTTGATTCATTAACATCAAACTCACAGCCAACAGTAACTCATGCCCCAAAGCAGCTCCCCTAACCCACGTGTTTTCTCTGCAAGGACATCACAGCCTTCTCGCCCAGGAGAACACTAGACAGCACTTCAGCATTAGGCTTGGGGGCCGCAAAATCATCAACAAAAAGCATGAAAATGCAAAAACGTGCCACTAACTAGACCTCAAAAAGAGACGCTTATTTACGGTACGAGAGCTGAAAGGAGAAGGCAGAGCGGCGCCTTCTCAGCCGGAACACGCACGTTGGGTGACTCAGAATTTTCAGCACTCCGTGCCCATCAACAAACGACTGTGAAAACCCTGAGAGTATTGATTTTGGGGTTGGAAATAAATTTTCGCGATAAGGCAAATTTGCAAGCACACACTCCATGAGTAATGAAGCTCAGTCACACTGTTTCCCCCTCCTCCCTGCCATGCACCTGCTACCCAGGCCTTCCTCTTTCAATTCCAGGAAACTCTTCTTCCCCCAGCTGCCTGGGTGCTAGCGGGCAGCCTGCAAGGGAGACCTGCGGGCGATGGAGAGGCAGGTCCCGCAGCCGGCGAGCAGCGACTTCCAGACCAGAGCGTGTGTGGCCCGATGGGGTCATCCCCTTCGTCATTGGAGGGAACTTCACAGGTGAGCGTGCTGCCGTGGGGCCCAGGGCACAGCCTGCATCCAGGCCTGGCCTTAGGGCAGCCCTGCCAGGCACAGAGACGTGGGCGCTCCTTCAGCTTGTCTGTCCACAAGTTCCTTTCGGGACAGTTGGCTCTTACAATGGCTGCAGCTCTTCAGCAGTGGGTGGCGTGGGCCCACCTGGGCACTGTGGCAGCCTGGCTTCCTTCCTCCTGGCAGGCAGCCAGAGGGCAGTCTTCCGGCAGGCCATGAGGCACTGGGAGAAGCACACCTGTGTCACCTTCCTGGAGCGCACTGATGAGGACAGCTATATTGTATTCACCTATCGACCCTGCGGGTGAGCAGGGAACCCCGGGCACTGTACCCTTGGCCATTGCCCCAACCCAGGGCACTGCCGCTGCCCCCAGCCGGGCACAGCCCTGGGTCCGTCCATCCCCTCTTGCCGTGGGGCATCTCCCCAGGAACTGCCCCTGGATGTGACCCTGACCTCGGGCACGTAGCCTGGGCATTCGGTGCTCAGGGCCCTGCCCTCCCCTCCACTCCCCTGTGTCCCGGCAGCCTGGCCCGGCCCCTGAGTGGATGCACTCCCCCAGCTCGGGACCGCCCCCCTGAGCTGGCCCCGCCCTCCAGGTGCTGCTCCTACGTGGGTCGCCGCGGTGGGGGCCCCCAGGCCATCTCCATTGGCAAGAACTGTGACAAGTTTGGCATCGTGGTCCACGAACTGGGCCACGTCATTGGCTTCTGGCACGAGCACACACGGCCCGACCGGGACCGCCACGTCTCCATTGTGCGTGAGAACATCCAGCCAGGTAGGCACCTCACCTTGGGGCCCACCTCGGTGGATGGCTCCCGCCCCAGCCCCCACCTCCAGGGCCCCTGGTGGCAGTGGGAGCCGCTCCTTCGAGCCATCACCATGGTCAGTTCAGTATTCTAGTCCCAGCCGGCCGGGCCTCTCAGTGCTGCCCACAGCTGGGGTCGATCCAGAGCCCATCCCCAGGGCATCTCCTCTGGCCGGGAGCAGCTCAGGGAGCCCACGTCAGTTGTGGAGCTCCTTTGAGGCACTGGGACATCGTGGGCAGCCAGACCCAGGGGCTGGGGCATAGGGGGACACATCCCATCCTAGGTGCTGCCTCAGGCCTGTCACTCCTGTGCCCAGCTTCTGCCTGGTCTGTCCTCTGGGGGTTTTTCTCTCTCATTTCTCCTGGATGTCCCTGTCCCCTCCCTTCCTGTTCCCTCCTCTCTCACTTCTCACTGCTCCCTCTAGGCTTTGGTTCTAGAAATGGATGCCTCCTTCCCATATTCCCCGAGCCTTCTGCCCCCCATTCCTAGGACTCTTCTAGAGACCCTCCCCACGCCCAGGCAGCCCCGCTCCTCGCCCGCCCCACACCCTCCTCCCGATCTTCCCAGGGCAGGAGTATAACTTCCTGAAGATGGAGATCCAGGAGGTGGAGTCTCTGGGGGAGACCTACGACTTTGACAGCATCATGCACTACGCCCGGAACACGTTCTCCAGGTGACACGGGCTGGGCCTCTGCCCTCTGCAGACCACTCTCCTTCTGTCTCCCGCTCATACTGGCCCGCCTGCAGCGGCAGTGGCCGGGGACCAGAGTGCCCTCTGGGTGGCTGCAGCCGCCAAGCAGAGGGTCCGTGGATGCTGCCCGCCCCGCTGTCCTCTTCCTCGGGTGGGTCTGTGGCAGGGCCCAGGCTATTTGCCCGCTGCAGTGTGCACCCTGGGCCCCAGCTGAGGAGGCTGAGGTCCCGCGGCTCTGTGAGCCCCGCAGTGCGGGGCAGCCCCAGCCTGTGTCAGCTGGAGGGGGTGCATTTTTCTAACTGGTTCCCCAGAGGGAGCATCCTTTGCTAATTGGCCTGCCTTCTTGTAATTGGCTAATTTGCACACAGCCTGGCCCCATCCCCGGCTCCCAAGCACACCCTCCTGACTTACCCCCTGCCTGGGTTCCCAGAAGTCACAGCCAGAGCTCCCCAGGGTGGAGGCCCGGCCTCTCCTCCCCTCGCTGTTCCCCACGGAGTGTGGGAAGTACGGCCTCCCCTCCTGGGCTGCCTTTCCCACGCCTGGCTCTTTCCTCATCCCCTGCCTGCCCCAGACAGCGCCCCCCCACCCCCCGTGCTCGCACCACATCCACTCTGCCTGCCGCAGACCTGCGGGAGCGGAGACCAAGGCAGGGCGATGAGGTCACTCCACGCCCACACCCACGGAGCCCTCCTTACCCACCGAGTCCCACCCCACCCCCCGCCGTGTTCCACCCAGCTGGGTGTGAGTCAGGGGCCCTGGGGAGGGGGAGGACTGCCTGCTTCCCCTCCTCCTGCCCCTCCCAGATGGAAACAGCCAGGATTTAGCAGGAACTGGGGGCACAGTAGACACTGATGGGCTGAGGGCTGGTGGGGCTGTCCCCAGGGTCTGGTCTGGTGGAACCTGCCCTTTGTGTCCCATCAGATGTAGCCTGTGGCAGCAGGCTGAGGACCTGGCCCTGGGCAGTCCTGAGAGCTCAGCCAGGGCAGAACTGGCACCAGGGGCTGCACCAGAGGGCTGGGCGGGCCTGGAGCGGTGACTCCTAGGGGCGCGTAGCTCCCCTGCGGCTGGCGTTGGGACCAGTCTAAGCTGGGACCCCAGTGGGACCCCAGAGCATCCTGGGCCTGCGTCCCTGACCTCCCAAAGCGTTCCAGGGGCTCCCCCGGCTCTGTGGTGTGGCTGCCACGGAGCAGGGTGGCTGCTGGTCAGTGGGCAGCATAATGACAGGGTGCGACGTCTCCACCCGTCCCTGACCCTGCTGAGGAATGTCTGGGCTCTGGCAGGGTCGCCACCTATGGGTGCAGACAGATCCGCCACCCCGCCCTTGCCCACCTACCCTCAGACTCACTCTCTCCTCCCTCTCCCTCCTCAGGGGCATCTTCCTGGACACCATTGTCCCCAAGTATGAGGTGAACGGGGTGAAACCACCCATCGGCCAGAGGACCCGTCTCAGCAAAGGGGACATTGCCCAGGCCCGCAAGCTCTACAAGTGCCCAGGTTGGGGCAGCGAAGGGGCAGGCGGAGGGCAGGGCCTCAGGGAGGCAGAGGCCACCAGAGGGTTACAGCTGCCCATCTTCGAGGATGGCATTGGGGGGAGGGGACACCAAGGGAGGGGCCATGTCCAAGTTAAGGAACCAAATTGTGGATCAGGTGTGGTGACACATTGAGCCACCCTCTTTTGAGGATCCAGTAGCGAGCGTGAGCGTGATGGCCTCGGGGACAGAACGGGGAGAACAGGGCAGTTCCGGGGAGGCAGTGGCGCGGAGGCCCACCACGGGAGCTTGACCTTAACTCTGGAACCCACGTTGCCTTGACAACAGGGCATCGTTACCCTGGCAGCACCAGGCCGGAGGTGGGGTGGTGCAGCACGGATGTGAGCAGGAGGGGGTGGATCTTAAAGGGGCAGAACCGTCGCTGACAGCCCCCCCTTCAGCCGTTCTTCTCTCCCCCAAGAAATGTCAGGGCTCGGGTGGGGGAGGCAGGAGGTGGGGAGCTGCAGCGCCTGCGGCCAGCTGCCCAGTCATTCCCTTTCCTTGACAGCCTGCGGAGAGACCCTACAGGACAGCACGGGCAACTTCTCTTCCCCCGAGTACCCCAACGGCTACTCCGCCCACATGCACTGTGTATGGCGCATCTCGGTCACGCCAGGGGAGAAGGTAACTGCCGTCTTGGGCCTCTGAGCCTCCCCTCCTCTGCCAGGACCGCGAGAGGAGGAGAGCATGTCTCCTCCCGCAGTGGGGTTGCCCTGGGTGCCAGTGACCTCCCTGGTTATCGTAACCCATTAAGCCCACAGATCTGCGGTGCAGAGGGGCCCCGGCAAGCCACAGCCCTCTACTCGTGCTTGTAAATCAGCGCTGATTTGTACGTAGCACGCTCTGTGCGCACTTACTGCGCAGGTCTGTTTCGATCATCCCGTTCTCCTTGAGCGCTTTTCTCAGTGCTTTCCATACAACACCCCTCTTAATTCTTACAGCCACCCCATGTCTTCTTTTTACAGATGAGGAAATTAGGGCACAGGGAGGTTAAGTTACTTGCCCCAGGTCACACAGCTGACAGGGAGTGAGGGGGATTTGAACCACTCCCAGGACTGGGTTGGGTCCCAGCCTTGCCCTCAGCTCTCTTTCCTGTCTTGTCAGGGCTTGGGCTGGAGCTCTGACAATTAAGGAATGGTTAAGGCACCATGTAGATGCCTCCAGCAGGGTTATCCCGACGACGGTCTCCTTCCCACCCCTCCTTCTTCTACTCACGCCAGGACCCCCCAGTCTTTGCTATGTGGGCCTGATTTTCTGAGCCTGGCTCTCTCCCCTGGCACCCCCTTTCTCCTCCCTCTACCTGTCACCTGCTGTGTACGTTCTGATCTGGAGAAGAATCTCGGCCTCCACCTTCCCTCTCACCTGTGGGAAGCTCCTCCTCCTCACACTTGCTGCCACTGTGGGGCTGGCTTTGGGCAAACCATGGGAGTCAGGTAGAGCTGTCTCCATCTTCATGGTCTAGCTCAGATATGGCCTCCTCCAGGAAGCCTTCTTTGCCTGTTACTTGTTGGCAGCAAGCAAGGTGGACGCTAGGCATGGGGAGGGCCCCCGAACATGTCTGGTCCAGTCTCCCACTGCATGGTCGATTAGCCCTGTTTGAGTACCTAGGGTGATGGGGGGCTCACTACTTTCAGAATATTCCATTCTGAGGGCCGGGCGCGGTGGCTCACGCCTGTAATCCTAGCTCTCTGGGAGGCCGAGGCGGGCGGATTGTTTGAGCTCAGGAGTTCGAGACCAGCCTGAGCAAGAGCGAGACCTCGTCTCTACCAAAAATAGAAAGAAATTAATTG
>CAUYSK010017118.1:0-14453 GCA_963575035.1 Avahi laniger | reverse complement strand
ATTTTTTTATATATATAAATAAAACATTTTTCTCTTTGAACCTTCTGGAAATTTTTGGCATATAAAGAATATGATGAGGGACCAGTTTTATTTCATTTTTCATTCATAGCCAGTTTACCCATCACTATCTATTTTTTTTTTTTTTTTTTTTGAGACAGAGTCTCACTGTGTTGCCTGGGCTAGAGTGCCGTGGCGTCAGCCTGGCTCACAGCAACCTCAAACTCCTGGGCTCAGGCAATCCTTCTGCCTCAGCCTCCTGGGTAGCTGGGACTACAGGCATGCGCCACCATGCCCGGCTAATTTTTTCTATGTATTTTTAGTTGTCCGATTAATTTCTTTCTATTTTTAGTAGAGACGGGGCCTTGCTCTTGCTCAGGCTGCTTTCGAACTCCTGAGCTCAAACAATCCACCCGCCTCGGCCTCCCGGAGAGCTAGGATTACAGGCGTGAGCCACCGCGCCCTGCCCTTCACTATCTGTTGACTAACGCATCTTCCCTCCCACCTTCCCTCCCCCATAACTTTTACCCATCTAACTTTTTCACACATTGAATTTGAATATGTATTTGGGATTATGTCTGATTATTCTATTTTATTTCACTATTTCTTCTCTAGAATAAAATATTTTGATTATCGTAACTTTATAATACACTTTAATCTATCGTTGTATTAATTACCCTCTCGTTACTCTAATTTTTCAGAATTTTTCTGTTTTTTTTTTTTGAGACAGGATCTCACTGTTGCTAGGGCTAGAGTGCCATGGCATCAGCCTAGCTCACAGCAACCTCAAACTCCTAGGCTCAAGCGATCCTCCTGCCTCAGCCTCCCGGGTGGCTGGGACTATAGGCATGTGCCACCATGTCTGGCTAATTTTTTATATATATATTTTTAGTTGCCTAGCTAATTTCTTTCTATTTTTTTAGTAGAGATGGGGTCTCGCTCTTGCTCAGGCTAGTCTCAAACTCCTGAACTCAAGCGATTCTCCCACCTCCCAGAGTGCTAGGATTACAGGCGTGAGCCACCGCACCTGACCTAATTTTTCAGAATTTTTCTAATTGCCCATTTACATTTCTCAGTGAACTTTAACATTATTTTTGTCAGGTTTTAAAAAAATCACCTTAGTGTTTCATTTGACTGTGCATTGAATTTATAGATCAATCAATGAAACTGATGTCTTTATAATTGTCAATAATCTTCTCTCTTAATGGTATAGGCAAAGAGGGAAAATCTGAAGTGGAAAAGGAAGGAAGAAGAGGAGGAAGAAAAAGAAATAATTTCCCTCATGATTCACATTTTAAAATACAATGTAAATTACATTTTCTCTCTGAATAGCACAAAACACTTCTAAAAATCACATTGAGATCTAAGACGTCCCGGCAGCATGCAGTTACTATTTCTAACTGACAGACTCAAAGTTCAAGGCAGACTCTTGGCCAAGTTCTTTAACTTTTATGTAATCATTCTTAAATGAGTTCTTTTCTTTTGGGTACTTATCAAGAACTGAATATAAATCTTTCCTGTCTTCAGGTTTTTGGCAGCCTCTGCCAGAGTAAAATCAAGTAATGGATGGTATAACAGAAAGGCTATAGATAGCTATATGCAAGCAATCTAATTGACGGCAACTTTATCCTGGTATAAGTTACTTCATGTAAATTTGGACTGTTACCCAACTTCAAATCTTATCCCACTGTCAAAATTATTTCCAGATTATCCAAAGTGATAGGTAATAAACAGAAAAATAGATTGCATTCATTCTTGGCTTCTCAGACCTCTTAATTTTGAACAGTTTCCTTTGGAGAATCATGAAATTAAAGATTATTTTCCTACAATTTTTCTCCTTCTAAATATTTGGATAACACACTAGGGTGACTAAATGGATAGTTCGAATCCTCCGTGAAGGCGGCCAATCTGCAAAGAAAAGCTAAGGGAACAGGGCGTCCAAATGCACTTGGAGTACCTGAAATTACACCTGGCAGCCAGCAACCCTTTGTGCTTCTTTGTTGTACTGTATTTTCTGGCAGCAGGCTTTCAAGGGTACCTTTATTTCACTGATTACTAAATTAGTGTTGGATTTAATGAGAGAGATCTGTCCTTTTATTTGTGCCTTTTTTCCTTCTTCTTCTTACTTAAAAAAAAAAAGGATCAGCATCACAAAAGCTTTGTACATTTCTAGTTTGCTTTTGATGATGTGACCGTTTGCTCCCATCTATCTCCATGGTAATAAGCTTCCTCCACCCCCACTTTCCGAAGCTTCAGATACTTACGAAGCTTCAGTACTGGAGAAGTGTTGCATGCTAAAATAATGCAGAGAAACAAATTCGTCTCTGTAAATAGGCACCATCTTCAAAGCCTTCGAATTTTCTTCAAAATGTGATACAGTTTTCTTAGCTTGAAAACAGGTGTATTTTAGATAAAATATTTGAAAGTAAAAATTTGCATCTCAGCAAAGGCATCTCAGTAAGTGATCACATTCTAAAATACGACTTGGGTAGCATTTTAAAACTGGAAGAGGCCTCAGGCTTCATCTAGTCCAAGATTTTTATTGTACACTTGAGGAAACTGAGGCTCAAAGTATTTCACTGTCCTGTATCTAATCATAACTTGGGGCTGGGACTCATGCCTCTTAGCAGATATTCTTTCCTCTGTTTCTAATACTTCAATAATAATATTAATAATTATGTTAATAACAATAGCTATGATTAGTAATAAAAGAGATAATACACATAAGAGGCTATAAAATGCAAGTAATTATTATGTCTGTGCTGGGCAACTTTTCCCTACAACTTGAAGGTTTTTAGAAGTTGATCTTTTAGTTTTCAAATCATATTCTCTTAAAGAATATACTCATCATAGTCAATATTCCTAAAAGATGATTTATATATAATAGAAAAACATATGCACACGTACACTCAAAAACATACATATATATTTGCAGTATATAAGTAAAATATTAACAGTGATAATCTCTGAGTAGTTGTTAAAGTTAATTTAAATGTTCTTCTTTAATAGTATTCTGGTTTTTTATTTTCTATATGAAAGCTGTATTACTTTTCTTATAAGAATAAAAGACTTTTTATTCTTGGGGGGAAAAAAAGTACTTCACATTTGATGCTTAAATATAAAGCATTCATACTTGGCCCAATCCCACTGTTCTTTTCCCCCAAAATGCAAAATAATTTATGCTTCTCGGTAGTTAGAATATTCTGTCCTGCTTTGTCTGCTGTGGCTTAGTGCTGGGTCCTGGGGTGGCTGTGCTCCCTCTCCATTCACACAGTGTCGGGGATTCTCACTTAGCCAGGAAAGAACTGAATGCAGAACCCAAGGTCTTCATAAAGTATATCCCTTTCACAGTTTTTTTTATTCATGTTTTGCTCATTGTTTTGTTTAAGAGCTCCTTTTAGGTAAAAGATATTAATTGGTATTTCTGAGAGCTTTTTACCTGAGCACCTCAAAGCACTTTGCATGCCTTAATGCAGTGATCCCCAACCTTTTTGGCACGAGGGACCAGTTTCATGGAAGACGATTTTTCCACAGGCAGCCGGCGGGGTGGGGGAATGATTTTGGCACATTGCATTTATTATGCAGTCAAACCTCTCTGCTAATGATAATCTGTATTTGCAGCCTCTCCCCAGTGCTAGCATCACCGCCTCAGCTCCACCTCATATCATCAGGCATCAGATTTTCACAGAGAACGCGCAACCTAGATCCCTTGCGAGCGCAGTTTACAGTAGGGTTTGCGCACTGCTGTGAGAATCTAACGTTGCTGCTGCTCTGACAGGAAGTGGAGTTCAGGGGATGAAGCGAGCAGAGGGGAGCAGCTGAAAATACAGATGAAGCTTCGCTAGCTCACCTGCTTCTCACCTCCTGCGGTGCGGCCTGGTACCTACAGGCCAAGCACCAGTACCAGTCTGAGACCAGGCTGTTAGGGACAGCAGCTTTAACTGTCCCACTTACGATCTCATTAAGATATATGTTCGGTGTTAAAGACGTTTCGCAGTTCGACAAACAAAACCCAAATGATCAATTGCATCTAAGAAATCACGGGAAAGCCTCTGGGATTAAAGAGGTGTCCAAGAACAACAATAACAAGGGCACAGTGTCTTGTCAAGAGCAGGTGCTGAGAAAATGTTCTGCGATTCCAATCCAGAGATTATACCAGGGCTTGGTTATATCTAAAGGCTTCGGCCCACCAGGTAACCAAAGCACTGTGATCATGCACCATTGGCCTGAAAGGAGCCAGCTGCAAGTTATAAATAGAGCTCTACTCCTGACCATGTGAAACATTGCAAACGACTTAGTTTAATCTCTACTAATTTTTTCCCTTCTTGATTACAGTTGAAATTCACTAGATCCAAACAGTTTTTACTATCAATAACAATGTTGATTTAATCCTTTTTGTAGGATAATACTTGAGACCTTGAGAAATGATCAAATGATCACTTACTATATCTTCTTTTACACCTAGCTTACATATCTTCCTGGGAACAACTCTAATTGAAGATTAGAGAAGAATACAAAAGGGAAATATAACTTACGCTAAAATATTAAAAATTCACGGGAAGTAACCAAGTATCTTAACTAATGTGTTCAAAATAAATCTCTAGACTTTTTCCCCAAATCTGCTCCTGTTCGAGTAGTCACCCCTTTTCAATACATGGTACTGGTTGCTGAAGCCAAAAGCTAGAGAGCCCCCGGGCTCTTGTCTTCCCTCTACTCCCAAATTCAATCCATCAGCAAGTCCTATTAGCTCACCTTCCAGAAAGTTCCTCCTTCCTCCTCTTCCCCACTTATTTTCCTCTCCATAGCAGTCCTCTGGTCCAACCCCCTGTCTTCTCTCACATGAACAGCACGGTGACTCCTGGCCAGTCTCCTGCTTTCCCCTCACTACAGTACGTTTTCTTTATGGCAGCCAGATTTAAAACACAAATAGATCATGCATGTCATACCTCTGCTAAAAATCATCCTTTCTCACAGAATGAAACTCGAACTCCTTGTGGAAAACCTAGAGTGCCTACCTGATCTAGGGCCTGTCTCCCCGTGGCTTTGTCCTCTGGCTGTGCAGGCCTCCATGCTGTCCCTGGCTCTGCAGATGTTCCCTGTGCATGGACGGCTCCTTCCAAGGACCTTCATGTTGGTTTACCCATTTACATCATTCAAGCCTTGCCACATGCTTTATCCCCAGGAAGACTTTCCCTCTCCATCCTATCTAAAATGGCAACTTGCTCCCATCTCCTTGCTCTGCCTTCCTCTTCCTGAGAGCTCTTATCACTACCTGGAATTATGTTGTATTATTTAACTTGTTTGTTTTCTGTCTCTGCTTCTAGAATGTAATCTTCGCAAGGAGGGATGTAGTCTTTCTTGTTACCCACTATGAGTTCAGCTCCAAGAGCAACTCTTCACATATAGAAGGCACTCGGTAAGTATTTGTAGAATGAATGAATGGTCTCATTTTAATCCTTTCTTCTTCTATGAAAGAGAACATTTCTGGGATGAGGATCAATGTCAGAGGTGATCAAGATACTTCTGATCAGGAGAATAAGAAATCAGCATGCAGCATATATGTAAGAGCAGACAGACTGCATTTCTCCCGTGGATCGCTGTGGATACATGCCAGTGCTGCACGTGGCTATTTGGGCTGTAGACTTCTGTGGCCCAGAGAAATGCTAACCCAGAAGATACTGCATTAAATGCTGTAAGGCTCACCGTAATCGTTTATGTAAGTGCTTATCGCCCCCTTAAGGTGCTCTTGATGACAGAGACCATGACTCACTCTTCCTGTTTTATGATAGTGATTTGCAAATTTGCAGGTATGTAAATACTTGTGGAATTGAATGAAATTGGTCCTTTTCATGTCTGGAATGAATTTTTAGATTCTGGTGTGTATGTCTGTGTGTGTGTGTCTGTGTGTATGAGCACATTCAAAATATCTGTTTTGAAGTGCTCAGACTTGGGGGACGTGTCAGTTTTCCCTAAGTCAATTTATCACAATTCCAATGAAAATACCACCAAACTTTTTTATGGAGACAAACAAGGTGATACGAAAGTTTATGTGAAAAAATAAATAGGTTAGGATAGGCAGGAAAACAATAAAAGGGAAAAACTTTTGGCAGAGACTAGCCCTACCACATTATAAAATATTCTATAAAGCTCCTATTAAAACATCCCCTGTTCTTGGATAGGATGACTCAGCACCACAAAGACGTCAGTTGTCCGTAAGTCAATGTATTAACGATCATAATCCTAATAAAAATAGCAACAAGCTTTTTTTTCAGTGAAGCCAGTCAAGTTGATACTAAAGTTTATTAGGGAAAATAAGTGTTCAAAAATAGCCAGGGAAACGTTAAAAACAACAACAACAAAAACCATTTTAAAGGAGACTAGCTTTATCAGATATTAAAACATACTACAAAGCCTTTATAATTAAAACAGGGTGGTACTGGCCCATGACTAGACAAGTAGACTAATGCGATAGAATAAAAAAGCTCCCAAATAGAAATACATGTGGAAATTTACTGTACGAGGAAGTGGCATCTCGAACTATTGGGGCAAAGATGGATTTTTTATAAATGGTTCTGGAACAAATGGTACATTTGGGAAAAGATAAAATTAAATTCATACCTCACACCATACTCAAGATTAAATTCAAAATTATAGGGATCTAAATGCAAAATACTAAATCATACAAGTGCTAGAAGAAAACATGGGTGAATTCTTTAACCTTGATGTAGGGAAAGACTTAAAACTGGAGGCAATGAAAGAAAAGATTGATAAATTTGACTATGTAAAAAACTAAAATAATTTTTTTTGGCATGGCTAAAAACATCACTATAAACAAAGTCAAAAACAACAAGCAGATTGGGAGAAAATGTTTGTAATATGTATCATAGATAAAGGGATAATATTTTTAATATGTAAAAAACTCTTAAAAATGAAAGGACAAAGGATCAAACACCTGATAGAAAAATGGAAAAACTACATTACTAGACAATTCTGGTAAGAAAAAGAGAGGAAAGTTTTAATTTATTAACTATATAAGAAATAGACCATTTGTATCTGTCTCCATCAACAAACAGAAGACCCAGATAAGATAATTTGGGGAAATTTAATAAAAAGTCATTTAACTAAGGGAAACTAACAAAGAATGGTACAGTACCCTGGAGTTTAGCAAGATCCAGGAAGCCAATACCACCCTGGGCCTGAACTAACTTAGGAAGAATATGGCATAGCTAAATGGAGAGAATGTCGCCTAGAGAGCCATAAAGCCAAACCACAATGACTCAGCTGGGATGGACTTGGGGAATAAATACAGTGACTTCGCTCACCTCCACCGCCTCTATGGGATGTCTGCTTGTATTACCCAGTAACTGAACTCAACCAGAAGCCGAAAGGGAAAGCTCTATCTTCTGGGGCACAGAGCAGGGAAAGAAGAGCAAAGACATTACTTGGGGAGATGAATGGGAAATATTCAGCACATCGACTCTTTCAAACACAGTGTGCACCATAGGCTGAGCAGAGAGTCTCAAAATGAACACGGGACACCACTGTGTAGAAGATAAGAACTTGAGGCCAACTCCTTTTAAGAGTGCGTCTGGGAAGAATTAAATGATATCTGAGTCTATGTTATCATGAAGCTTTAGCGTATATCATAACCCTAGTAATAAAAGTGTGGCAGATGAAAGATGACCACACGGTCTTTGACATCACTCCCACTGAGAAATGGGACGCAGGTGTCATCTTCTCCCCTTGAGTGTGACTGCTTTGACCAGTAGGGCATCCTGGAAGTGGCGCTGTGCCAGTTTCCAGACTTGGCACTTTAAGAGACTGGCAGGTTACATTTCCTATTTCCTGGGAAATGGGACGTTGACTGGAGTCCTGAGCTCCCGTGACTCTCCAGAGGCTGCCGTCAAACAAGCAAGCCTAAGCTAGCTACACAAAGACACTGTGCAGAGGGGGCAGGGAGGGATAGAGAGACAAGGTGCCCAGATAGCCCTTAGCTGTTCTAGGCCCCCAGTCATTCCAGTCATTGCAGCTGAGGCCCCAGACATTCTGGAGCAGAAATGAGCTGTCCCTTGCTTTGGTCTCTTTGAATATAGTGATAATAAGTTGTTGTTTCAAGCCACAAAGTTACTGCACATTGATAGATAACTTGAACAGAATTTGCTACTTGGGCGTGGGCCGCTGCCAGAACATATACCTAAACCACGTGACACTGGCTTTGGGACAGGGTGTCAGGGAGAAGCAAAAATAGCCACGAGGAGACTGCTGGGGAAGATGTGAGAGACTAAGGAAAATATTTGTGGAGGCTGGAGAACAGAGGACTCCTTTTATATAGTGACGGAAAGTGTGGCAACACTGTCACCTACAGTCACGTGGGAAATAGAAAGAGTACTTAATAACTCGTGGGGTTGGCTGGGGAGATGTCCAGGCAGAATGCAGAAAGTGCCAAATGGCTTTTCGTGGTTGCCTGTGATAAAATATGAGACCGGAGAGATGATCTAAAGAATAAACTGTCCACGTTTTTAGAAAAGTTGGAAGAAAATACAAAGCAGCCAGGATTTACTGGGTTCTAAAATAAAACCGTTGCTCATTCTCAGTCCTTCCTACTAAAAGAGTCTCAAATAAGAAAAGGCTTCAGGGATAAGATCAAATCCAGAGTAAGAAGCTTTGCAGAAAAATTTAAGGACAGGATTGGTGGTACTTCTAAGAATCTCAAGATGTGCTTCATAGACCCTCTCTGTAAACAGCGGAACTTTTAAGACACTTAAGGAGATTGTCCCACATCAGTCTCAAAGGAGGCACAGGTATTTCTAATATGTAAAGTGGGCACATTCATAGCTACTTCACAATTGCTGTGACTATTAAACAAAACAATATCCATCCATTCTAAATGTGCGCTTAGGGTCTACTCTACACCAGTCACTGTACCAGTGCTTGCAAATTCCTGGTGGATGTTAATCTTCAGGATTCTGGAACAAAAAATTGGAATTCTCAGGAATTCTTGGGGATTCTCAAAATCATAAGTTAAGCTACATTTTCCCACAACACCTTCTTTATATGTTCTTAAATAACAATGACTGACCATAATAGTAAACAGTGAACCATTTTTTGATGATAGGGTTATACAAAAGTTTCTGGGGCCGGGCGCGGTGGCTCACGCCTATAATCCTAACACTCTGGGAGGCGGAGGTGGGTGAATCGCTCAAGGTCAGGAGTTCGAGACCAGCCTGAGCAAGAGCGAGACTCCGTCTCTACTAAAAAAAATATAGAAAGAAATGATCTAGACAACTAAAAATATATAGAAAAAATTAGCCGGGCATGGTGGTGCATACCTGTAGTCCCAGCTACTTGGGAGGCTGAGGCAGAAGGATTGCTTGAGCCCAGGAGTTTGAGGTTGCTGTGAGCTAGGCTGAGGCCACAGTACTCACTCTAGCCCGGGCAACAAAGCAAGACTCTGTCTCAAAAAAAAAACAAAAACAAAAAAAACAAAAGTTTCTGGGGTTTTCTACAAAAAACCAAAAACAAACAAAAAAACCAGCCAAGCATGGTGGTAATGCTCCTGTACTCCCAGCTACTTGGGAGGCTGAAGCCAGAGGATGGCTTGAGCCCAGAAGTTCGAGATAAGCCTGGGCAACATAGTAAGACTCCATCTTAGAAAAAATAAAAAATTTAAAAACAAAATAAAACAGTGATAATGAATTCATCAGTTATATGGTTTATTATTATTATGGGTGTGTGTGTATATATATATATGTATATAGACAAAATTATATTACATTTCAATGACATGTAAAATGATTCCCACCTGATATAGACATTTGATAACAGAAAATATTCAAAGAAGAGAATATTAAAGCAAAATAAATTCCAAATAAAGTGATTTAAACAATTGAAAGATAAGACCACAAACATTTAAATTTTGAAAGTTACAATTCTTAAAATCAAATTTAAAAACACATAAAGCATGAACTGCCCTGTCTGATTGTCTTGGTCCTTATTTCATGACAGATATTTCAGAGGTAGAATGTTTCTGTCATTCTGTGTTGACATTAGTTGAATTACTAAGAGTGTGTCTATAAGCATCTTCAAGTTGGTGTTAGGGTGCATGTTGTTTATTATAAACTCATTCCCTTTTCTCAATGATGAAGATATTATCTCCTTTCCCTAATTTTGATTTTTTTCTTGAAGTTGATATTATCTTTGCTAATTCGAATTTTAGATCAGTTTTTGACTTCACAATAGAGTAGTTCTCAACTTTTATTTCTCTTCGCATTTTTTGATAAAGCATAGTTTCCTTCACAAAAGTCTTTCCATTAATGACTTTGCTAATTAAGCTATTTCATTCTTGTTTGCCAAAGCAAAAATTTGTCCACCTCATATAAACTACTAACATTACTTAAATATTTAATAAGGTATATTAGATCTTTTCTCCCGCAGTAAGCAATTCGATTCTAATTTCTTTTAAAAATATACTGCTCAAAGCAGAATTCTGGTTTTGATCAGAAGATTTGCATCGTGATTACTTAATGTTTCAACTACTAATCAAACAGGTTTTAAGCAATTTAAGGTCTCTCTCTCATAATTTCATAGTATTCTATGTTCCATAAATGTTCTAGCTTCAGTTGTCATAAAATAATTTTTATCAGATTCAGAATCTTTAAAAATCTTTCAATCATTTCATATGTGTGTATTTGAGAGTGTTTTGTAGTCCAAAATGACCTGTAGTTTTTTTTTCCTTCTCATTGTTTTTGCAAAAGAGAATTTCTCACTGGAGAAAATTTAAACAGTTTTACAATTTTTCTTACTCTAAAAATTGCTAAAGGGACATCATCTTGCAGATCATACTGAACAGGTCCAGCTACATCACCTGAATCCAAGTCATTGCTTTCATCTTTCTCATAGTCAGAATCTACCCTGTATTCACTTTCTCTGCTGATTGTTTTTGATGCTTCATCTTTAAATTTTTAATAAAACACTCTTTTACAGCAAAGTGGAGTAACATATTTACTGAGAACTTTCCACATTTTTTTTGTTACTGCTGTGTCATCACTGGTTGTTGATATTGACAGAATTCCTGCGTGGTGACGTTTCCATGAAGATTGTTAAACTTTATTTCATGCAGGAAGAATTATAAATGCTTTCCCCTGGGTTTTTAACTGATTTTTCTCAGGACCCAGAAAAATATTAGTTTTCCCCAAATTCCGAGAAGGCATGGAAACATCACATTGGAGCAGGTGTCGGGAATACAGCAGTGACCTAGCCAGACCAGACCCCCCTCCGAGGTAAACACAATGGTCAAGATATTTCAGGGAGTGAAATGACACTGAAGAAAATAGGGACATGTGTTACGTTTGGCTGTTATGTATTTAGTTAGTGTTGAGGTTTGGAGGCATGTACTAGTAAAGTAGCAAATAACAGTGGATTGAATGAGACAGAAGTTTGGTTTTTGTTCTCACATCAAAGATGTCTCAAAGCTGGTATTGCCCACTCTGCCCCCAGCATGCAGTGCCATCAGCTCTCCGGGCTCCCATCTGCCCTTCCTCCCTTCCTCACTGCCCTCTGGGAGTCCAAGTTGCTTCCAGGAGCTCCAGTTAGCACATCTGCATTCCAGATAGAAGAAGAAAAGAAAATAGGAAGGAAGGTGGGCGTGGTGGCTCACGCCTGTTATCCCAGCACCCTGGGAGGTTGAGGCGGGAGGATACCTTGAGCTCAGGAGACCAGCCTGAGCAAGAGTGAGACATCCGTCTCTACTAAAAACAGGAAAATTAGCTGGGCATGGTAGCACTTGACTGTAGTCCCAGCCACTGGTGAGGCTGAGGCAGGAGAATTGCTTGAGTCCAGAAGTTTGAGGTTGCTGTGAGCTATGATGACACCACTGCACTCAAGCCCAGATGACAGAGTAAGACTTCCTCAAAAAAAAAAAGAAACGAGGCCGGGTGCCGTGGCTCACGCCTGTAATCCTAGCACTCTGGGAGGCCGAGGCGGGTGGATTGTTTGAGCTCAGGAGTTCGAGACCAGCCTGAACAAGAGCGAGACCCCGTCTCTACCAAAAATAGAAAGGAATTAATTGGACAGCTAAAAATATATAGAAAAAATTAGCCGGGCATGGTGGCACATGCCTGTAGTCCCAGCTACTTGGGAGGCTGAGGCAGTAGGATTGCTTGAGCCCAGGAGTCTAAGGTTGCTGTGAGCCAAGCTGACGCCACGGCACTCACTCTAGCCAGGGCAACAAAGTGAGACTCTGTCTCAAAAAAAAAAAAAAAAAAAAAGAAAAGAGAATAGGAAGAAGAGCTGTCTGCTTCCCTTTGAGGTGGCTTCTAGAAAGTCCCACTTATATCCCATTAAGCAGAAATGTGGCCACATGCAGCTGCAAATGAGGTTGGGGAATATAGGCTAGTATGCTGGGCAGCAAATGTCCAGCCAAAGATCAGGGTTCTGTTTTGTATGTTAGGAGGGGCAGACAGGAATGGATGGTCTAGGAAGTAGCAATTTACCTGGAACTTGAATGGCAAGAAGCTTCATGTTAGATGCTGGGAGCAGAATATTTCAGGCAAGGAAAACAACAAATGCAAATATGTTTGGTGATTTCGTGGAAGCAAGGAGATCTGAAACATAGTGAGGAAGACAGATGAGAGGAGATGTGTCCGAGAGGTGGGCAATGGCTAGACCATACAGACCTTTACCCATCACAGTAAGAGCATTGCTTTCACTTTTAACAAAAGTAAAGATTTTTCATTGCACTGGGAATTAATTTTAAAAGGGGGAAGTGACATGCTTTGGATGCTTTCTAGAGTGCTTGGTGCATAGTAGATGCTAAAGAAATCTGCTCTTAAACACACTGGAAATGTCTTGGTTTTAATCCTGATTTCATCCCTGATCATTTAATAGGATGTGGCAAATTATTGATTAGTCTGCCTTTTGTTTTTCTATAGGCAACATATAAAATTATATTTGCTCATTAGCTGTCTGAGTAAGAAACAAATAACATCTTATAGCAGATCCACAGTGGAACGCTTTCTGCAGGGGGTGTGGGGTGTGGCAGACACGAGGGACTTGTGCGAGGGCACTAATGAATAAGAAAACGTCATAGCGTGTCTGTGCTGGTCTGAGCGCAGCTCATTGAGGATGTGTGAAAGAGAAGGTTTTAGGCAGATAGGTTCCTTTAATCATGCCTTATTAGATTTTTCTCTTTTTTTCTTTTTTAAGCTCATCAGGCATTTGGTAGGAATCTGCATTATAATGTTGGGTGAGACTATACAGCAATATTTGCGTTTGTAAATTTACACTTAGTTCCCCCGGAGTAATTTGCGCTTCTCCAATGCTAGCAACTAGAGACGAAGCTAAGCGAACTTTCAGCCTCCAGTTTCTTGACTGCTTTAGGAATTGCCGTAGATGCCTGTCTGTGACCGCCCTCTGCTGGACGAGTTGAGCCGAATGTTCCTTTCTAACTTCTGCCAGAGCCTACTCACACTTTACGCCTCAGAGAGGCTTCTCAGCATCTTGCCTCTCTCCTCACCCTTTTTTATTTTTATTTTTTGAGACAGTCTCTCTCTGTTGCCCGGGCTAAAGTGCCATGGTGTCAGCCTAGCTCACAGCAACCTCAAACTCCTGGGCTCAAGCGATCCTCCTGCCTCAGCCTCCTGAGTAGCTGTGACTACAGGCACATGCCACCATGCCAGGCTAATTTTTTCTATTTTTAGTTGCCCAGCTAATTTTTTTTCTATTTCTTTAGTGGAGATAAGGTCTCGCTCTTGCTCAGGCTGGTCTCGAACTCCTGATCTCAAGGAATCCTCCCATTTAGGCCTCCCAGAGTGCTAGGATTACAGGCATGAGCCACCGCGCCCGGCTTCCTCCTCATCTCTTATATATTGATTTGTGGGACTATTTGATTGACATCTGTCTCTTCCCCACCTAAATTATGCTGTACTGTGCCTGAGGGCCAGGAGTCTGCTTCCAGGGCCCTGACACCATTCTTCAATAAATATGTGTTAAATGAACGAATAAATGAGTGAAGGGCTTGGATGTCGAGAGCAAGCCTTTCACAACTTCACTGCAGTTGACTGACTGCAGTGCATGGGAGAAAATACAGATTCAAGGCATCTGTCCTGGAAATTTTCTTAAAGCAGCTTATGTTACTTTAAAAATCCCTTTTTATTAAAGTATAACATATATACAGAAAAATACAAAAATAGTGAGTGTACAGTTCAATGAATTTTCAAAAACTGATCACACTCATGTAACCAGGACACAGATCAAGAAATGGAACATCGCCAGGATCCCAGAAACCCACTTATGGGTTCAATAATTCCAGTCACTACTCTACCCTAAGGATAACAGCTATCTGCTTTGTGAAAGTCAATAAAGACCTCCCATCAACACAATGCATTTGGTATCTTTTAGATCCCCAATATTACTTGTCACATCTGTGACATTTGACACTGTTGACTACTCCTTCCTTC
>CAUYSK010017116.1:0-52175 GCA_963575035.1 Avahi laniger | reverse complement strand
AGAACAAAAGTCGCTCTATGAAAAAGACACCTGCACTCGAATGTTCATAGCAGCACAATTCACAATTGCAAAGATGTGGAAACAACCCAAGTGTCCATCAATACATGAGTGGATTAATAAACTGTGGTATATGTGTACCATCGAGTACTATTCAGCTTTAAGAAACAATGGTGATATAGCACCTCTTATATACTCCTGGAAAGGGCTAGAACACATTCTACTAAGCGAGGTATTCCAAGAATGGAAAAACAAGCACCACGTGTACTCACCATCAAATTGGTATTAACGGATCAACACATAGGTGCATATATAAGAATAACATCTATTGGATGTTGGGCAGGAGGGAGGAGGAAGGAGGGGGGAGGGGACAGGTATATGCATACACAAAGAGTGCAATGTGCACCACGCAATAGGATGGACATATTTGAAACCTGGACTGAGGGGGGGAGGGGGGGACAAGGGCAACACATGTAACCTAAACATCTGTCCCCCCATATTATGCTGAAATAAAAAAAAAAAGAAGAAAAAAAAATAAATGATGTGGAATTACACTAAATACAAATTTATCTTTTCAAAATTCTGTTCTACCCAGTTAATAACAAAGGAGTAATGGGGGTGGGAGGTGATGTCAGGATATTTATAAGCTTGGAGTGAAATGGAAAGAGCAATATGGAGATACCTCAATGAGATACAAGTAGAACTATCATTTGACCCAGCAATCCCGTTACTGGGAAAGTGAGAGAATGGGGGTGCAGATGCTTCTTGCATAAGTTTCCCTGGCGATACTGTTGCCAAAGTGAGGGTGAGATGAGCTGTGAGATTCAGTTCTCTGACTTCCCATCTGTCTCTTTTGTGTAAATATCTTGCAATGCCAAGTGTGATTCTAAAGTTCAAATATCAGTAATTTTATGCCAAGTGGTTCCTAAACACAAGTCAAAAGTCAACCCCATGTAGTGCTCAGAGAAGAAGCAGTGACCTGTTCCAATGGCAGGGAAAAATAAAACAAAACAAAAACACAAAAATCTATCTCTGTCGGGCCTATTGAGAGAGGGTAAAATATGTCCATCTGCAACATAGCGACTTCATAATGAAGTAGGGTAATTTTGATTATATGGTATTTTCAACTTGGTCTTAGAGTCTTAACTATCAAATCTACTGCTTTCTGTGGTAGAAGCCCATTAAAGCTTCTTTTTTTGGTTATATCCATTCCCAAATAGTGAATTTATACAGGTAAAAAAAAAGTACATTTTCACATTAATTGAGAGTCCAGAACACTAAGTTCATTAAATAACTAAATAAGTGTAATCGAGAGTCCAGGAAACTAAATTCATCAAATAACTGTCAATTTGCATGTAAGTAAAGTTTTTTATAAGTGATCCGCAGATATTAAACATCAGGACCTAAACTCTGGGATTCTGACTTAAAATCCATGCTTGTTTTCATTCATGGCATGTTTTTATATATTATAATTACCCTGTTTGTTAAAAATTAAAAGAAAGGGGACAAAATCTATCTTAACACTGTTCATATCTCTTAAACCTTGGATTCAAAGTCATTTCTTCTCAGGTCATTGTAAGCATTGTCTTGTCAACTATGTTTGCATAATTTTATTTAATAGCTAAAGAATACCATGTTTAATGTTATACCCAAACATTTTAAATTGAAAATATTCATGCTTATAGTTTGTGGAAACTCTAAATATTAAAAATATATGTACTTTGTGTGATGATCCTTCAAGTTAGATATATGTGACCTCTTGGATATAGTTGTATTTAACCTTCATTTTCTAATAATATTTATTAAGCTTCCCTCTGTGTGTGTGTGTGTGCATGTGTGCATGTGTGTGAACACAAAGTGTCCTGATACAAGGCTAACTGGTATATAGTGAAAGAGCAGTTTCTAGCATAAAAACAAAACAAAACAAAAAATCAAACAATCATA
Source organism: Avahi laniger (assembly GCA_963575035.1). Lineage (NCBI taxonomy): Eukaryota > Metazoa > Chordata > Mammalia > Primates > Indriidae > Avahi > Avahi laniger. The sequence goes on along the minus strand of CAUYSK010017116.1, from coordinate 50,234 downwards.
AAAAATACTCTGACCTACAGAATAAAAAAATGCTGGATTTCTAAAAGTCACACTGTTATGCTTGGGGAAAGCCTCCTGAATGAGGCATGCAAAAAATATAAATTGCTTTTCCAGATTTTCTTTTCAGATATACAAAGGTAAATTGCTAGTGCTATATTTGGAAGCTAAAATTGTCCACTCTCCATGATATTTTTAGATTATTTTCACAGAAAGAAATAAACCACCCTTAAAACTATGAAAATCCTAATTATAGTTATGATATATAGTGGAAATGTGAGAGTAGAGTATCTTTCTACTGGTAGAAAAATCTCACTTGACTTTGGGGGCTGGGTCTTTTCTTTTTTCAACACAGGGAAAGAATCCGTTGAAACTTCTTTTGTCTACAACTTCTAAAAAAAATTCAGGATATTTGAGCCTTTAACCTCTTAGCCCTGCTGTGAATCATTAAATGCACCTCAGGATTCATAAGTACTGTTACTTTTCTATTGAACTTACCTCTAGATTTATTTAAGCATGAACCTTCTCAATGATTTACTATGGCTTTATAATTCAGTACTTTTAAAATATGCTAATACAGCTACAACACCTCCTCCTTTTCCCTCTCCCGTATTGAGACTTCTCTTTCATATGTGATTCAGTTAGTTTGAATTTACATGTGCTTGTGCCTATCCATGTACATGGGTCAACTGGACTCACAGAGAGTCCTTTATTTGAACCTGCCTTTCTCTACCTATTTTCTCTCCAAGTTCTCCTGCTATTTATTTTGACACCCCACAAATTTATAGGAGTTAATGAGCTAGTCACCACTACTCCCAAAGCATTTCTAAGCCAGCATATTATTGAACGTGTTTTCTTATATCCATGAATGCTAGATATTATGGATATTACTTGAGACATAAAATGTAAATGAACTGGGCCCTTCGCATTTTCTTACATAATATGAAAAAGAATTAATTGAACTGAAATGCAAGACTATAAAATCTCTGTTGGGAAATCATTGTTACAGTGTGCAAGTATGAGATTGTAACTACCAAATAAAGTAGATTTTCTTCTCTGGTTTACTTATAGTAAAGCATTATAAAGTAGTGAAGAGGAAAATGATAACGTAAAATTGGCTGGTGAATTAAACTTCTCTTTGTGTGTTGAGCTAAGCCTAAGGCCAAGTACAGAAATGTATCAGTAAAAATTGTGATTTGGGATTGCTGGATCAAATGGTAGTTCTGCTTTTAGTCCTTTGAGGTATCTCCATACTACTTTCTATAGAGGTTGTACTAGTTTGAAGTCCCACCAGCAGGGTATGAATGTTCCTATCTCTCTGTATCCACAACAGCATTTGTTGTTTTGGAATTTTTTGATTTACCCAAATCAAAAAAGAAAAAGAGACATTTTATAAAAAAGACACCTGCACTTGAATGTTTATAGCAGCACAATTGACAATCGCAAAGATGTGGAATCAACCCAAGTGCCCATCAATACATGAGTGGATTAATAAAATGTGGTCTATGTATACCATGGAGTACTACTCAGCTATAAAAAATGGTGAACTAATACCTCTTATATTAACCTCGATGAAGCTGGAGCCCATTTTTCTAAGTGAAGTATCACAAGAATGGAAAAACAAACACCGCATGTACTCACCATTAAATTGAAACTTATCAATCAACACCCATGTGCACATAGGGAAATAACATTCATAGGAAATCAAGAAGGTGGGAAGAGGGAAAAGGGGATGGGTGAATTCACACCTGACGGTACAATGCACACTATCTGGGGCTTGGGTACACTTAGCTTTGACTCAAATGATACAAAAGCAATTTATGTAATCAAAATGTTTGTACCCCTATAATATTCTGAGATAAAAAAAAAATTGTGATTTGGGCAGGGCAAGGTGGCTCACACTTGTAATCCCAGCACTTTGGGAGGCCTAGGAGGGTGGATTGCTTGAGGCCTGGAGTTCAAGACCAGCCTGGGCAATAGCCTGGGCAACATAGTGAGACCCTGTATCAGCCAAAAATAATGAAAAAAATTAGCTAGGTGTGGTGGCACGCCTGTAGTCCTAGTTAGGAGGCTGAGGCAGGAGGATAACTTGAGCCCAGGAATTCTAGGCTATAGTCAACTATGATTGTGCCACTGCACTGTAGCCTCGCTAACAGGGAGTAAGACCCTGTCTAAAAAAAAAAAAAAAAATTGCAATTTGGTGGTTATAAAACCTAGGCATTATCCCTATTTCTTTTGGGTTTTGGAAAGCTAGCATTTTAAACTCCTATTCACAAAACAGGTAACAATAATTTGGCTTTCCTCTTTCCCTACTGGTAATCTTAGTCTGGCATTAATTAAAAAATCAAAACCATTATTATTTAGCAACCTGTATTTTTTCCTTTAAGTATCAAATGACAGATATTGATAGGAAGAACAAGAGGCTCTCCAAGGAAGCCTTCGCCTATGCAAAGATGAACAGGAGGTTGCAACAATTAGGAAAGTTACCAGAAATGTTCCTAATTTTAGGCAAAGTTGAATGATCCTCCTTACACATAATGGCTTTATCTTCAGGGCAACGAAATGTCCAGGCTGCATTTGAAACCTGATGTTTGCTTCCTCGTGCTTGGAAATTAGAAATGTGTTTGCGTTTTTAAAAAAATACAAGATTCTTCTCTACGGTAGAGTCCTGCCTTTCATCTAATGGTAGAGATTGCAATACTTGTCCCACAGTTAAAAAAAAAGAAAAGAAAGAAAGAAAGGATAATAATTGCATTGATTTAGAGCTAGCTTCCTTTGTTGTTTGCGTTCCCATACGGTGGTGGTTTCATCATTTCTCCTAAGTAAAATGATGTTTCCCTCTTGAGAATGTCTGGGTCTATTTATACTGTTACCACTCTTTTGATATACAGTTGTCCATATTGATAATCTGTTTTCACACCTAATTTCCCAAAGAGCCTGTGAACTCATGGAGACCGCAGCCACACACAGCCTTGCTGACAGAGTGCCCAGCCCCTGGTTAATTGAGTACCAACACCACCTTTAGTTCCAAAATGTGGAAATAAGTATCCTTTGACTTTTCATTCTCTTTGCTCTCTTTAATATGCACAACTAGATTCACAACCTGGGGCCAGCAGGGAGGTAAAACACATTTCAGATATTTAATATCTTTAAAAGTATTTAATATCAGACCAATGTTAGTCATTCTGTGGTATGCTTCAATCCATTAAAATTAAAAAAAAAACATTAATGACATTATGGCAGAGAGAAATGTTTCATAACTGTGATATTTTGGTTTTCCTGAAATCATAAAACGGACATGAAAATGACCTAGAAAAAAATCGGGGTAGGGTGTACCACGGTTCCGGCATCAAGTTCAATGACATCCAAAAGAATGAAATGAGCACAGGATAGAGGAGGGAGAGATGACAGAGCAATGCATCGCCCCTGCTGACTCTGTTCCTGTTTGATCTGACAACACTGGAAGGATAACTCCTTAATGAGACGATTTGATTCAAATCCATTTGCATATTTTTCATCAGAGAAAGTGGTTTTGCAGTTTAGGGAACGATTCTCTTATTCTAAATATGGTGGTGATCTCAAGGACGGGTATCCAAACGTCCCTACTTGTGTTTGGGTGTAATTTAGAGAAGGAGGCGGGAAAATGAGTCGAGAGGTTGCTGATCTCGTCTGTATCCTGCATGCTGCATTTATGGAAGAATGATCTGATACCTGGAGGTTCCTTCTTCTGTAGTTCTTTACACTCTTACAACTCAACGAATAATCCCACCATTCGTTTTAGTTAGCCGGCGAGAAATTCGAGTTGATGTTGATACCCATGTGGTTAGCTTCCCACTGCACTTGGGGTAAAGACTAGCGTGCTTTCCGTGGCCCGCATATCCCCGTGTCCTGTTCAAGACTCCTTTGCAGCACTTACGCAGGGCACTCACTGCTTTTTTAAAGTCTGCTCAAATGTCATCATCAATAAAACTTATCCTTAACACCCTATTTAAAATTATAACCTCCGTCTCCAAGGCCTTGGATCCCCTTTGCCCTTCTCCACTTTTTTCTTCCAGCATTTATCCTAGTGTCTGTCTCAGCCTTTTACCGTATAAACTCAAAGAGGACACTGATTTTGTCCATATTGTTCAATGATGTAACTCAAATATCTATAGTAGTCCCTTGCACATAAGAGTCTCTCGATAAATAATTGTTAAATGAATGATTGTTTTTTGTTTCCTTCATTATTATTTAATTTTTGGTCCCCCACTAGACTTGCATTCAGGATTATACCCCCAGTACCTTGCACATACTTGTCACATGATATGTATTTTTGAATGAGTGAATGAACTAAGAAAAGGACCTGGAAAAATTTGAATCTTCATGTCTGCTAAGATTTTCTCTCTCGACCTGATAGCAGCTCAAAGCTAAAGTGATGTTGATGGGATTTCCATTAAATAATTTCCTCTGGCAGTCAATGATTAGGAGACATGCTAAATAATCAAGTGCATGTATTTGTAATAATAACAGCAGTTGGCCACGTTATGTAAGCTTACAAATATATTTTTTGTGGAGGAGTTAAAACCAGCATCTGATTAGTTTGTACTGTTTGATTTAGATAAGAATAATTTCATCTCATTTAAATAAACAATCCTCGTATGTTTCATATAAATGATGATGTAAGCTCTGGTAATAAGGGCTTATGTTCTCGCTTAGCATAGGCAAGTTGTATAAATATCATTCTCACAATAATCTCTTGTTACACCTTGGGGGTGGGTAATGACAAGTACTTGCAATAGCTTTATTTACTTATTTATTTTTATTGAGGACATATGCTTCAGAGGCTAAAAACTTAAAAGACAGAAGCAGTATTATGACTGAAGCAGTATTATGAAAATATAAATGGTTTTTAATGCTTACTGAAAGCAGGAAAATAACAATAATTTTGTGCAGTTTTGAAAATAATAGTTTTTTGTGATTGATCAACTCAAAGACTGATCAATATTATGGCTGAAAATATGTGATAGGATACAGAATATAAAGGGCAATAAAGTATATTTCTATTACAATTTGTATATTCTTCTTTGTTTAGTATAGAACCTGACACACTCAATGCTATAAGATGGTTGTTTTTGTCCAGGTAGGAGGTACACTCATTCTTCAAAAACTGTAAATCAGGAACATAGTTTAAATTTAATACTAGGTTTCAATCCCTAGTGTCTTCTGAAAAACTTGAATTTATAAAGGAAAGCAATGTTTTCAAGGTAAATTCCTTGTCCTTCGGGCACGGTTAGCTATCTTTCAGAACCCGACCAAAAATGTTTCTATTTCTTCAGTTCTGGAAAAGTAAAACAGGCAGGAAGTTGTAGAAAAAGCAATTCAGTGGGAGTCAGAAGATACAGTAATAGTCTCATGTCAGCTGGGCTGTTTGACCTGGAAAAGTCACTTTATTTCTAATCTCCCTTTCCCTCTAGTTTTTAAGGTAGGGAGGAGGACTGAAAGTCCATCAGTTAAGGTGGAGGGTTCATCCACCAGATCTGTGATTACTGTTGTTCTTTAGTGAACCTCAGGAAACCTGTGACTTAGGCCCCAAGTGGGTTGAGGACAGCCCCACTCCTTGAGGGTGGTGGCTGGTTAAGAGCTAGGGATGAATGAAATGATTGCTCTCCCTAAACCTAGTTGTTCATCTCTGAAATGGAGAACTGCTCTTCTGTACTTCCTAGGAATGTCGTGAGTTTCAAATGGAATAAAGTATGTCGAACTGTTTTTTAAACCCTGAAATCCCAGGTAAGAATTAGGCAAGTGTGGATGTTGTGATTATTTGTAGACACTCTTTAAATGGATACATTGCTCAGTATATACTTGATATCTTGGAGCAAGTTTTGTTTTTTATCCACCTTTCCACCCCACGTAAGAATTCAATTTTGAGCATTCGGCAAATTCTCAACTGGTATAAGCATGTATTAAAATTTGAAATCTTTTAATGGGCTCTACATAGGATTTTGATGTTTGGCAGAAGAAGTGGCAATAATGATATTTGGTGCCTAAAACAAATATTAAGTTGTGAGTTTAAAGCTTTTATAATCATATTTGGACAGATAGATTACATGCAGATATAGTATTTGGAAGCATTTTAAGAAATTTCAGTTATAGAAAAGCTCTTTAAAGGTCAACCTAATTAAAGCAATGTTTTTGAACCAGTATAAAGTAGATACTATTATTGGAAATTCATTGCAACAGCACAGAATGGCATTTCACTTACAGTTTAAACTTTTTATAGTTAATTTGGAAAGCAAAAATGATCTTTTTTGGGGTTCCTGATCTCTGACTGAAATGACATTTTAATCAATAGTAATGATTTCCTTGCTGTGATTAGGAGAACTTTTGTTCTTCAGGATGCGTGGCAGGAATAATTAAGCGCTCTATTTGAGAACCCCTGGAGGAAAGGGTTGTTTTGTAATGCAGGTGCCTGTCTAGCTCAGTAAGGGAAAAGGGCTCCTCAGGTGTAAGGTGATGTTCATGGGTATTTATTTACCGTCATCTGTACGTACATCGTGGAGTGAATTATCTTATGGGGGAAACCCAGGGTTACCTATCTCTAGATGCCAGAGAGAGATTCAGCTCACGCAGGTATACAGGAAAGGTCACCCAATTCTCCTGAAATCATTCTATAGGGAAGTTCACTTCCATGCTTCTTAATGCAGTTTAATACCTAGAAAGAAGAGTTCTTTTCCCTCGATGTCACATCTGATGTTTCTATTAAGAGGTTAACTTAAAAATATTACCCCTTTCATTAGATTGCTAGCAAATGATCTGTAACGACCCAATATACTTCACAAGGTAGGTTCTTGGGGGTCTGGCACATTTTCACATAAGTAAAAATCTCCAGAGGTGTTGCTCACCTGTCTTTGACGTATGTGTAAAGTAGGGACATCGTACATTCCTGATGGACCTTCCTAATGTGACAAGACTTATTTTAAAAAACATGGCTGTGCTACCGAGAAATAATTATTAGAAGTGATAAAATATTTATATTTAGTCATTAAACACATTGACCATGAGGAAATTAAAAAGCCTTAATTGCCAAAGCTATCATAAATACAGAAAATATAAATGAACGTTTAAATTTTTATTTAATGATAAAATGAAAGATCACATTCTTCACACTCTGCAATACTAATCAAGTGTCACTGGTTGAAATATTGATTAAATAAATGGGAAAAAGACTAATGACTTTCCCAAAATATTAGTCCTATATTTAGAAATAATTTAGCATTTTATGCCATAGTCCTTTACTTATTTTAGCAAATTCATATTACATTGATTATCATTGCATTGAGTCATACACTTTAAATAAATGAAAAAGTCCATTTGACTGTATGCACATGTATATATAATGTGATATCTTAAAAAGTCATTGCACAAATTTGCTCAAGTCAAAAAAGTTTTAGGACATTGCAAATTAAGTTTGAAATTAATCAACAAGTTGATGATATAAGACAGTTTCCAGTGTCTCTAAATACACGGCATGTCTTTGCCGTAAAATAGAAATTGCTACCTACAGATATTTTGTGAAGCATTATTTTGTCTTGTAGAATGTTATCTGTTACAGAGGTGATTTATAAACAAACTCAGCTTTGCCAAAGTGTCACGCTGTTTCTATTTTCCTTGGTGTGTCACAAGTCATCCTAACATTTCCCCCTTTTTTTCCTTTCTTTTTCTTTCTTCTTTGTCCACCTAAAACCGAAGGAGATGGGTCATTTAGAAGACAGAAAGGATATTGTGGTGGTCCTATTCTCTGAGGGCCATTTAATACTCAATAATATGACAGCCTCAGCTTTTCTAGTGGAAAAGGCCACCTGTGTACATCAGTTAAGCTACAGATCTTACCCTGCTTTCTCTGGCGATAGAGGAGGCAGGTGATTGCCTAAACACAAAGCTCCTGCCAATTTCTGAAAGGCACAGTGGCGAGAGCAAAATTCAACTCATCTTCCCAGGGGCCTGCCCTATTCTGAACATCTCCAACTAAAATGATTCTTCTTTTCTTTCTTCTTTATCAGTCTTCAATCACTGTTTTTATATCATGAAGTGTCACCGGGTTTATGTGCCTGTCCACATTTCATAAAGTTAGAGGACACATGATAAAAATCTAAGAATAACATCATAAATCATCCATGCCTCTGAATTGCTTGAAAATGTTAAATGCCTTGGTTTTGGTCCAGATGTTCAACTTGTCCCTTTCATACCAGCCTGACACACATCAGTTGAAAGGAAAAAAAAAAAAAAGAAGAACAGCTGGCTCTGCAAACCCTCTGCTGTTCTCTTTCAGCTTAATACTTGGTATATTTTTCTTTCTTCTCTTACTTTGCCATTTATTGAAGCATAGAAGGGTGCCCTACCTTACAGGAAAGCTATTTCCTACTGCTCATGAAAGAAAGAAATGTGAGATAAACACCTACTATTCTGTTACTAGGTGACAATAGAGTGCTAATTGATAAATAAAGTCATGTAGTTCCAGGACTACGTTGGGGGACTCCATTATAAATTCAAAGACATCAGTAATCCATGTATCAGACAGAAAATGATTTGTTGTGTTGCACTTTTCTTTTATCTTTCCTATGGAACTGTTTAAGTAGAATAATTCTTATTATTTATTCCCTAATCCAAATTAGAACATTTTATTGTATCATGTCACTGCTAAGTACCTAATAAATATTAGTGGTAATGGTGATGATGATGGCGATGATGTATTTTACGGGAAGGACTAAGAATTATGGGAGCACACAAAAGGCAGATTACTTTTCCCTTTTGGGCAGGAGTAGCTTGATGTAAGTCAGGTAAAGACTTCAGAGGGGGCGATGTTTGAAGTGGGCTTTAGACTATAAGTATTTGTATATTACCAGGTGGTTTCTGTCTGAGTCAGAGGTAAGCGTTTTGGATACATTAAGCACAGTCCACAGTTGTCACCATTTTTTAGGTCTTTTCTACCTTGAGGATTCCAATTTCTTTGTTTTCATGTTTTGTCTGTTTCTGTATAATTTTATGGAGGGGGACTTTTTATGTAAAGAAATTGTCTGATTAATATTTAATATGTTATACTAATATGTTCCATTTTTGATATTTGCTTTCTCCTTTCACCTTGATCGTGTGCTGGCCATGCATTGGTTCATTACCTATCAATGTGCAGTTCTGATACAGTGTTAAGGCACCAGCTGAATTAACACAAGAGGAAAATGACCAAGAGCTCTTCTCATGCCCTGTTTCCCGATACAATATACAGTTTTTTGTTGTTGTTGTTGTCATTGTTTTTTTCGTAAACATGAAGTCATTTTCAGTGGTTCTGGTTGCTCCATTTCCTCATAGGAAGCAAATAAGTTGCACAGAACTCTGTCTTTAATATGAATGCTATCTTGAGCTGTACTTCATTATACAGAGTATTAATAGAATGATTGGCCATACCTGCAAGCCACAGTCTTTTGCTCTATCTCTTTTACCCACACACAGATTGTTAAGTTGCCAAGGGATGTGTTACGTCTGTGCTCTGTGAAAGCTTTCCTTTCTGGAGATGTGATATCTTCACAGGAAAGGTCAAATAAGTTTCACTGTCTTTGCACACCAACACATTAATTTAAGATTTGAATTTCTTAAAAAAAAAAAAAAAAAAAGAGGGAGACAAACAGCTCCTGTAGAGCTGATAGTACAGCTGAAGCTGCCCAGAATATGTATTTATAATATATGTTTGCATAAAATGTTTTCAAAAAACAAATAAAATATCAGTATAAAGGTTTATTTTCCCATTCATTGTCTAGCACGTTTTCTTATGCAATAGGTATGTGATTTTTGATCTTTTCAATAGGATCATGGAATAACAACCTAAGCAGCCTTAAAGGATTGTGACAGTTTTCTAATAATCACATCATACAGCCAACATTTTTCCTCCTTTCCTATCTTTTCATTTTCTTGCATTGATTTTTTTCTTCCTGCCCACCTTTTTTTCCCTTCCTTCCTTCCTTTCTTTCTTCTTCTGTTTTTAAGTTTTACCCTTCAGATAGTTATCAATATGATTAGAATTCTTCAAGAAACATGCAGCTCTGTCTATTGCGTAGGGGAAAAACTCTAAGGTTATAAGTTCTGGGCGCTGATCCCACTCTTGCTACTAACTTCTGATAGTACCTTGGATAATTAGTTTTATTAATGTGGTTGACCTCAGTATCCTAATTTACAAAATGATGCTATTGTATCTACACACAGGCCTCTTTAACCTTTTTTACATAACCACTATGTTATGTAAAAAATTGTTATGTATAATTTGTTAGTTAGCGGCATGAGATAGATGTTTATAAAATATGTTGGGGGGTAGGGGATATCATTCATCGTTAAAATCTTATTTTTGCAATTAGACTGCAAGAATTTGAATCTCTTATCATTACCTGATTCAGTTATGTGTCCTTGGAAACATTATATAACTTCTCAAAGCTATGGTTTCTATATTATCTTAAAATATTGTGGATTATAGGAGTATCATCATCACAGGGTTTTGGTGAGAATTTTATTAGACATTATATGTCTCTTAGTGTAAGCGCTCAAAGAAAGGTTGATCAACTGAAATAAACATTTTATTCTCTTTCTTCAGTCCATTGTGTTTGCATAGAAGTTAGGGAAAATAGGATGAGATTTTTCCAAAGCAACCCTTCCTTTTTATGTAAAATTTAGGTATTGTCAGTATATCTCAGCCCTGATGGTGACGTTAGGACTTGATCTGTGTTTGTCAGTTCCAGGGATCTGTTTTTCTCTTTTGATTCTTTTAGTCATTTGAATAAAATATTAAAGAGCACTAAGATCAGATGTCGTAGATTGGAAGCAGGAAATAGTTGAAGAAAATGAAATGAGTCTATTTTACATTTATATAGCTCTGTGAAACAGGTGAGATTTGGTATTAATTTGAATAGTAGCCATGCTTACCACTCTTGGAGGACATTTTGCAAACTTCAGTTGGTTTTTCTGAATGCTGCTTCTGTGGGCTGTGTAAATCTTACTACTTAACGACTGAGGAAATCTAACAAAATGGCCAACTTAACCAAGTCAATTACTACATTGACTGTGTCTAAATTAAGTACGTCCAGATCGAATTTGCTGATCGTGCATGCTTCATGGTTTTTGTTTCTTTCCACTCTTATCCTATTTGACATGAGATTGAATAACTTATTCTCTTTAGAGTTTAGTGGGCATCTGCAAAATGGGATGCCCAAGAGAGGAAAGGGAAGACTAGACATTTCTTTCTAGCTTCAAATACTGCTATTTTCTGATTTCTGGGTTTATAAATGACCAGCTGAATTTGTATCATATGTGATTTTTTTCTTTTTTAAATTCAATAGTATTATTTTTTATTGTCTTGAGTACCAATTATTTTTGAATTTTTTAAACCTTTGCCTTCTTTTTCTTTTCTAGAGAAAGATGGGCCCCCGTGTTTGCTTTATTGTAGTTTGTGTCTTGTCCTACATTTCCCCCCTTAGAACAGCACACAGAACATTAGACTTGGGAATCAGAAGACCAAGTTTCACTCTCTTCACTTAGGCTTCTTACTGAGATATCACTAGTAGGAAGACCTTGGGAACATAATTTAAATTCTTTGAGCTATTCTTCTCTTTCTGTAATGTGGCATTAATACATCTGATGTCACATGGCTGATATGAGAGTCATATGACATAAAATATGCAAAAGTGCTTAGGGGAATGTCTGGCACATAATACATGATACTCTGTCCCTTCCAGGTCTGTAGGTTAAGATGGAAATTTGGAGATTTCGAGATTGATTTTTCTCCCAATGGAAATAAATATTTGTAAATGATTTATTTAAAAACTCCATTCTTTAACAAAGACTTGGTCTGGTACTGTTTTGATTACATAAATTAAGAAATTATGTATCTGTTATCAAATATTGCATATTTTAAACATGTATTTAGCTCATTGAAAATATTCAGAGAAAAATCATATATTAACAATACCTTTTGCTGATACCTTGAAATTTTCCTATGAAAGGCAAAGTTTCTGATACCAAATTGTGCCTGTAGAGTTGAGTAAAATTTTAGAAATAAAATTTTAAACTGGTAGAAAGTTTATTGACTTTTCCAAATCTTGTGGTAAAGACAATAGAAACAAGAACACAAAGCCTGTTTCATTCACACACAGAAAATAATTTCAATTTGCTTTTGGACAAAAGATATATGGCTCTGTGATATCAGCTAAAGGTATGTTTACCCTGGATCACTCTACAGCTTTGTATAAAAAACACAATATATATCTGAACATTCTTTTCTTACATTTTCATCCTATGATGATTTGTTAGTCTGAGTTTAGGTTACTCACTCTAGGAGACATTTTTTAGTCTAAATCCATAATCAGTAAAACAGGAATACTTTCTAAGAAATGTTCCCTAGTCCCTGAAAGGCTTCTACCTCTATTTTGCCCATTCAAGTGACTGGCTATTTGAGTTTGAATTATTGGTGGATTAGGACCAAAAATAAGGAACGCTTCCCTTTGCTTTCAGATTAGGCATATTGTATAGTATGTGATAAATAGACCAATACTGTGAGTTTGACTCAGTTATAAAGCCCAAGAAGGGTAGCAACATCTGACAGAGCTGAAAAATGCTGGAATAAAAGCAAGATAAACAACCTCATTGACCATAGAGACCCTTAGTATGCCTGACATTAATTCTGAAAGTCCAGGAAGGCGATATATTATGTAGTATTTCCCAGATGTATATAAGCACAGGCCCTAACTCACAAGACAATGATAATCGTATCCAGTTACCTATCCGGCATGTGAATCTTTTTTATAATATCCTTGGCTTGTATTTATCCAACCTCTATTTAAATATCTGCAGTAATGAGTAACCATTTACAGTAATGATGATGATGATGGTGATGAAAATGAGAAGATAATAGCTAAATAGTGCTTTCTTCCTTCATACCTTCTATGTAGTTTCATATATTAACTGCTTTAATCCTCCCACAACCCTTTGAAGTAGGTACTGTTTATTTTTCCCATTTCATGGTTGAGGAAACCAAGGCCTAGAGGGATTAGGTAAATTGTCTCAGGTAACACAGCACAGATGGAGCTGGGTCTGGATCCTGTAGAATCTTGTGACGAGCCTATGAATTAAATCACAACGCTTCTCTCTCTCTCTCTCTCTCTCTCTCCATATATACAGAGACAGAGAGAGAGAGAGAGAGAGAGAGGCTCCTGACTTACATCCTGATAAGCCCATCATAAAGTAAAAAATCATAAGTTGAACCATCATTAAGTTGGGGACCATATGTGTATATATATATTATGGCCATTTAATATCTATGATTGACTCCAATAGCTTAATAATTAAAAATATATTCAAATCTCCAATTCACCAGAATTAGAAGAAGTTGCTTATCTTTGAAGAAGTTGCTTATCTTTGAAATCTGCTTTTCTACTAGGATTATATATATATATATATATATTTCATATATATATATAAATATGTGTATAATTAGAGCCTGCTTGATAGTATGAATCAAATAAACTAATGCCTTGAGCTTATAGTATGGAGCCTGGAGCATGATAAAGGCTTCATACACATTAGTTGCTATCATCATTATTAGCATCATTTTTAACACATTGACTGCCACACTAGAAAAAAAATTTTTTCCTGGGGCCATGGTGTTTCATTACAAAAATAGAATAAAAACTTTGAAAACAAAATGATTCTTTCTAATTTAATGAAAAATTTGTTATTTTTTATTGTTTTTTGTGTGTGAGTTATATACAACTTGAAAAATAGTTCTCGTGGCTCCCATGGTGAAGAGATTTGTGAGTTACATATGCTTCATAAGGCCCCAGGCTCAAAACTAGCATGAGATAAATACAACTCACAAGGCAGTTAATGTGTTAATAAAATTTTGAACAAGACAAGCCTAAAGATAGGCCAGGTGTACTGAGACCTGCAGATGTTCACTAATTCTGAGCAGCTGAAGGGCAAGGACTATGATTCCTGAGTTAAGTTGTCCAGTCTAGCAGTGGCATGCTTCCACTGAAGTTCCTGTCTTACCTCTTCCAAACTCATGTAATTATTCAGAGCACATAAATCCATCTATTAGATTAAATAGGGGGGAAAAAAAGCAGGAGAAATTTTCTTACTGTTTAGATTTAATATCAGAAAATGGCAAGAACAGACATATTTATTATGTATTTTAATTTTTTTTAACACAATAGATTGGGAAATAATGAGTTTGTCAAAAGCAAATCTTAAGTCATGGTAAACTGCAAATGCCCAGCTAAATCAGGACTTAAAACAGTCCCATTGTGGAAGTCTCTTTATCTGCTGTGAGACCCAAAGGACTCTCTCACATCTGCCATGCTCTTAGCCTAGAATTTCAAACAGCTCCCACATGCAGATTTGTCTCTGGCTCCCACACCAAAAATCACTCAACATATTTGTGTGTGTGTGTGTGTGTGTGTGTGTGTGTGTAATCACTACATTTTATCCTTGGTTTCTGGGCAGGTGGACTAATTTTTACCTATCTTTTAAATCTATTTTTTTGTGGATTTTTCTTTTTCATTATCACGTTGTCTTAAACAATATTCTTTTTAAAAATATTAGTTTCACATAGCCTTTTCTACAGTTGTCTACATTTGAAATCATTTAGCTTGAAAATTGTTATTGGTACCACTGCCTCCATTTGGATCCTCCTTTTCTCTTTTGCTTTGACTATTTCTGTAGTTTCCAGACTGGGCTCTCTCCTGGTACTGCCCAGGACTACTCAATTATCTTGCTGCTATCAGAGTGATTTATTGAAAGTATAAACATATCATTTTCCTAGTTTACACCGTAAACCATAACTGCTATCACCAGGATTAATCCCGAACTTTTTTTTTCAATTATCTGGCCCATGCCTAACTCTCTACTCATCCCATTTTTTTCTATAGTAATATTAAGTCACTTACAATTCTCCTAACAAATAATACCTGTTCATAATTTTGTGTTTTGTTCATACTATTCTTATTGCATAGAACGTCCTGTTAGCATCTGTAGGGCAGAATCTTTGTCCTTTTCACCACTACTACTCATGAATATTGCTCATGGTGCCTTGTTCATAGGAAATGCTCGTATTAGCTTCTTAGGGCTGCTGTAACAATATACCACACACAGAGTGGCTTAAAACAACAGAAATTTATTTTCTCATAATTTAGAGGTTACAAGTCCAGTAGCAGGTGCTGGAAAGACCATGCTCCCTCTGAAACTTCTGGGAGAAGATCTTTCTTCAGCTGGTCCAGTTTCTTGTAGTACCAGTTGTTCTGCAGCTTATGGGAGTGTAAATGCAAACTCTGCCACACTCTTCACATGGCCATATTTCCTCTATGTCTGTGGGTGTTCAAATTTTTTCCTCCTCTTATAAGGACATCAGCCATATTGGATTGTGTCTCACCTAATGACCTCATCTTAGCTTAGTTACATTTATAAAGACCCAGTTTCCAAATAATTCACAGGTATTAGGGGTTAGGACTTCAACTTCTTTTCGGGGAACACGATTTAACCCGTAACAATGTTCCGTCAGTGTTTGATAAATGAATGAATATCGGCATGCTCACTCAGCCACCACTTCTAAGAAACCTTCTCTTTATATTCAAAAGAGAAGTCATCGCCCCACTTCCATTTCACAGTAATTTCATATTGCCGTACCTTGCGTATGCTATTCATTGTTTTGTCATGATATAATATGTTTGTTCATATATCTGTGTCATTAGTCAAACCATGAATTCCCGGCAGAATGAATGCTTATTGAACTAAGCTTTTCTTTGATTCTGACTGGATTATTGTCTTTCTCCTCCTCAAAATTGCATTGCTGTTTGCTTGACCTTTGTGTGGCAGCAGATGATTGGCCAGGTGATAATGCTATTTTATTATGATATACAATCAATAGTCTTTCTCCTCTTTTACTGTAACCACTTCAGACCACAAAGAATGCTTTTCACATCTGGGGCCAGCTCCTCCGACTAGCAATATCTTAGAATGCCAATAGTCTGGTTTCTTGGAATTAGTTTAAATTAGTGTTTGCAATGTGTGTTTAGGTTGCATTGAAAATATTTATTGGAAAAGATGTTTTCATTTTAGCAATAATTTTTGGAGAAGTTTAGGTAAGAAGAACAGACATTTCACGTGCTTAAAGCTAGGAAATTTCTATGGAGATGTATGAAAATTGCAAAGCTATTTCTGTTTGTAGCTTTTAGCTAAAAATCTGATGGCTTAAGGGCACATTTTCCTCTTCAGAAACAAAAAGGAAACATTTCAACAAATTATTGATGAAATATTATGTGGCTCTTTCAATATTATTTGAAGTGTGTTATAACTAAAACTCATAAACAGGGTAGTTAGTGATAAATTGAGAATACAAAAATTCCACTGAGCATAGAAGATAATTACAACAGGAATTTGAGATAAGATGTAGCTTCAACTGAGCACTTAATTTAGAGATAACAGAAGTCATATATGTAGCAAACCCTTGAATCTCCCTCTTCTTTTCTGACTGGTGGCTTTGTATCTTTATTTCAGGAAGATTATCTAAAGGGGAAGAAATAGAATTTAGAGTTTGGAACTTGCTAACCTTATGTTATAAATTAACTAATAATATCAGATATTGTAGTCTGCTATGGTAATAAATAAATGTTCATTTTTTTGTGTCATCTTGAATTATTCAAATTTATAATACCCATCTTGATAGTAAATAAACATTAAGTTAAATGAATGAAATATTTTTAAAAATACCTATACTTACGGTAAAAAATTACTTAGATGTGATACAGTCCATTTTTATTATATGTTTCTTAAAAATGTTTTTGGTAATCCAAGGATTCTGGCTCTAATAGTTAATGGAAATAATATCTTTACAAAGCAATTTGCAAATCACTTGTCAAATACTTAACCTGATGAGTTATTTTCATTATTCTTAAAGCAAATCATTATTAACAGTAAAAATAAGAACATTTAAAAATAAAATTGACACAGATTATTGCTACTACCATGAATTCATTTTTTATCAAAGGAAATATAATTTCTGTATTATTTTCTTTTGACTATAATGTTAAACAATAATGGCATCTTTTTCCATTTTATATATTGTGTTTTTTATTGACTAAGAAATTTGATTAAATTATTATTTGGTTATTTAATGGAAGAAATATTTAATAATGGAAATATTTGAAAAAGTATAAAAATTATAAGGAATTTAACGATCATAGACATAAAGGTGGATATCTGGATGAAATTCACTTTGACTTGTATTTCTAAGCTCTTTTCCAAAAAAACCATTTTCAAAGGAGGTTTTCTTGTTTTATTTTTTCATTTTTCCTGCAAGATTTTCCTGCAAGTTTTAGGAGATACACTTCCACTATTCTTCATTATTTCTTATATTTCACCCATTATACCTGAACTATGTGTATCATCAGAAGACAGAAAACAAAGAACTGGTCATCCCAAGAACAAAGTGTGAATCAAATTGATTTTAAAATTGCACTGTGCCATGCAAGCTGTAAGTTCTAGAAGAGTACAGTCAGCTTCTTTGAAAACATGGTTAAAATAATATTTAGGATCCATTGTTTTTGGTTTTCATGCAGTGAGTTAATTAAGTGTGACATTATGATTTGGGAGAAAGTTTTATTCCAGACTTAGTCTGTAGAATTAAATTAACAATAAGCAAAATGAAATAACTTATGTTTTTCAAAACAATTTTTTATTTTCTCTCTGTAGAAGGTACTTGAAGTGGAACCTTACATGCTGAAAAGCTAATACAACATATTTCTGATGAGGTGAAGATATGTCTGTTTAAAAATTTTCAGGAATTATTAATACCATAGTACACCATGTACACATGATTAGTCTGTCTCTCATGATTAAATATTCTGGATACAAGAATGCATAATAAATAAGTATATCAGAACTGTTTTTTCTTGGAATCAACACAGTGACACTCTCAGTGGATGAAAAGCTGAGATTAGGCACACAATGTTGCAAATAGATGAATGCATATTGACCTCTCTCCCTCTCCTCTTGGCACATCCTGCAATTCATTATCCAAGGAGAAACTAGATTATTTTGCTCCTTTGTTTACTCTTAGAATAAAATACAAACTTCTTGCTATGGTCTATATGGTCTTCTTATGATCAGAAACCTATCTAGCCAACCTGATTCTAGGTACTCATTTCTGCCTGTTGAAATTCCTGTTCCCTCATTAAGAATAATCTTCTTTTTGATATATCTTCACATGGCTGCAAGCTTCTCATTTTGTTTTCAGAGAAAGATTTAACTTCTCACAGAGGCCTGGCCCCAACTATCTTGAGTAACCTATTCCTATTGTATTATACTACCGATAACCTTACTTTATTTTTCCAAAAGCACTTACCACTACTGCAGTTCACCTAGTTATTATTTGTTTGTCTGTTCTTCCTATCCCTCCTTCATCTCCTCTCTTTCTCTTCCCCCTTTTTTTTTCATTTTATTACTGTCTACCTCCCTTGAGAAAATGTACATTCCATGAGAAAACGACCCTACCCGTCTCATTCATTGATAAATCCCCATTGCGTATCTACAAAGGGAAGAATAGGGATTTTGCAGTGAAGAAACCTAGCAGGTACAACTTTAATCAAGTGATCGAAATTCTCATGACAGTGTTGGGACAGACCAGCATCATGTGCTTGTTTATAGGTTACACTGAGAAGAAAACAAAAAAATTCACAAAAGAATTTAATCATGAGGAAACATGACACAAAGCTAAATTCTACAAAATAATTGTCCTGTAATACTCAAAAGTGTCAAGGATATAAAAGAGGAAGAAAGATGGAGGAACTATTCAAGATTAAATGAGACTAAAGAGATGTGTTGAATATATGGACTATCTTGGATTTGCTTTTGCACTAAAAGACATAATTGGGACAATGGAAGAAATAGGAATAAGCTATTTAGGTTATATAATCCACCAATGCTTTCCTATTTCTTATTGCTTTGAAAAATGCTATTAGGTTATTAAGTATAAAATGTCCAATTTTCTTAAGTACTAAGTTTAACAGTTGATATCTCTGACATTCGTGTTGACACTTCTTGTTTTATTTTTATTGTGAAGGTACATCTTCATTCTTTCAAATGCACAGTTTGGCTTGTGATTTTCTTCAAATTTTTCTTACAGAAATGTTTGTGAAACCATGAATAACTCAAAAATTCATGTTATTTTCAAATATAAGTTCCTTTGTGGATCCAGTGCAGTGCAGACAACCCAAAATATCAGCAAAGTGTTTGGGAAGGATGTGTCTAATGAATGCATAGTAGTGGCACATTGATGATTTGAGAAGTTCTATTTTGGTGATTTTAATATTGAAAATGAGCCATGTGGGTGACTTGAGACCAAGGTGGACAATGATGAGCTGAAAGCTGTAATGGAAGCGAATCCATCTCGACCTACATGTGAATTAGCAGCAAGGTTTGATGTTACTATTCCAATATTATTGGACCATTTGAAACAAATGGACAAGATAAAGAAGCTGGATATGTGGGTTCTGCATGAATTAAATGAGCATCAGAAGAGAAATTGTCTTCAAGCTTGCCTTTCTTTGCTGTCACGACATAAAGGTGAACTATTTCTATACCGTATTGTTACATGTTATGAAAAATGAATTTTTTGACAATCACAAGCATTCGGCACAATGGTTGGATAAAAATAAAGTGCTGAAATAAAATTCAAAACTGAACATTCATGAAAAAAGACTAATGGTGTCTGTTTGGTGGTCCAGTGCTGGCATTATCCACTACAGCTTCAAAAACCTGGTCAATCGATTATAGCGGAATATGCCATTAAAATGTCAGGAGAAAAGAGTAGGGGCAAGATGGTTGATGAGAAAAACTGCCATCCAAAGTGTCTCTACAAGGAAGACAGATTTTAGAAGAAAGTGAAAAAAATAAATAAACAGGCAGACAAACACAGATCAGATGATGGTTGGAAGGAAGGGTGCCTGAAACTACAGGAGACTCCATGGGAAGAAGTTGCAGAGGAAAACTAGAAGGAGAAAGGCCCCCAAGAGTCTTGGAGAACAGTGACAAGGGTAGATGGAGCAGTTAAATTTCCCCTCCCTTGCACCTTGGACTGCTGGTGGGCTCCTGAGCAATTGGAGAGACCTGCCAAAACCAGCCCAGAGATGGCTGCTGCCAGTGAGCAGTGAGCCTCTTGTGGACAGGGCACCAGGCTCCCAGCATCATTGGGACACCTCCCGCCCCACAGCCCTGAGCTGATGGGCAGACACCACATTGCTTCATTCTCCCCGTCCCCTTCCCTACCCACGGCTGCCGAGAAAGACAATTTAGCCACCACCTGGAAGCATCTGCAGGAAATAGAACCTTTCCATTTGGGACCCTACAGCAGACTGAGGAGTACTCAGACTATGAGCTCTCTACCCTCCAGCCCTCCTAGGTACTGCTTGCATGGTGGCTCCAGGAGAGTGGGGGAAATCCTGAGGTGGAAAGACATTGATCCAGATTGGACACTCTGCGAGTGACTTGAGTCCAGCACTCTTCTCCTTGGCAGGATCACGGATTGATCTCCAGGGCCCAGGGGACAGGCTTGCAGAACAGATCTGGTACACTCAGGTCTCAATTGTATTGCCACAGGACACAGAAGGGATATTTGTGAAGGAGCCTACTGAGGTGTGTGTGCCTTCAAGGGCAGATCAGTGTGCTTGAGGGGCAACTTTCCTCACACAGGAGGCCATGCTCCCAGCTCAGGCCATGATCCTGTACAGGGAACCTCCCGGCCTGCATCACAGCCAGGGGAGATTCACTAGCTTGAGGTCCTGCCTGCTGGCAGAGGCCTGGGAGAAACCACAGAATAGGGGAGGGTGGAAAGGAGCAAGACCTGCTCCAGACTGCAGATCTCAGACAGTCCCACCCCCACATGCAAGCTTTTTGGCTGAGTGGGGTCATTTTCATCCCTCCCTGGAAGCTTTGCTAATAGCAGAGAATAGAATTTTGACCCTGCTACCAGTATTTGTGGTGCTTGAGGGCAGGCTCACCAAACCCAGCTCTGCCCAGCCTGACTCCTCCACCTGCCCCCAAGGAGGTGGAGAATAAGGACACATCTGGAAGTCCCAGGGCCTCACCCACCACCTGAGGCACCAGAGTCCCTCTCCATAGGAACAAGAGCTGGTTACAGGACTCAAAAACAACACTGCAGCCTGCTTCTCCCAGCAACCACCACCTTCTGACAGGAGATCATTTTACACACCCTTTAAGTGCATCTACCGATTCATCATACAGGATGTGGTCGAATCTAACCCACAAAGACCACGTACTGGCTTAGAAACTAAACAGGGCATGTCATTATTCAAATGAAAATCTAAAGATAAGAAGCAACAGCTGATCCAGATGGGAAGGAATCAGTGAAAGAACTCTGGAAGTATGAAGAATAAAACAGAAAGCATACCCCCAAAGTGGACCACCAACTCTCTAGCAATGGAAATCAACCAAATTCAGAACACTAAAATAACAGAAGAAGATTTTGAACATGGATTATAAGAAAACTCAATGATATACAAGAAAAAATGGATAACCAGCAGAAAGAAACCACACACACACAAAAAAAAAAATCCAGGAATTGGAAGAAAAATTCATTAAAGAAATTGAAATATTAAAGAAAAATCAAACCAAACTACTGGAAATGAAGAATTTATTCAAGAAATTATAAAATACAGTGGAAAGCCTCAAGAACAGGGTAGATCAAACAGAAGACAGAATCTCAAGGATTGAAGATAACGCTATTCAATTAAATAAGTCAGTCACACAGATAGAACAGAGAAATAAGAGAAAAGAGCAAGGTCTACAAGGAATGTGGGATTATGTGAAGAGGCCTAATGTGAGAATCATAGGCATCCCAGAGGGTGAAGAAGAAAATACACAAGGGTTGGATAAGCTATTTGAGGATATGATAGAGGAAAATTTCCCAGGCCTTGCTAAAAATCTAGATATCCAGATATAGGAAGCTCAAAGACTCCTGAGAGATTCATTGCAAACAGGATGACACCAAAACACAGTGATCAGATTGACCAAAATAACCACCAAAGAGGCTCTCTTACAAGCTATAAGGTGAAAGAAACAGGTAACCTACAAAGGAAAATCCATCAGAATAACGGCAGACTTCTCAATTGAGACCTTATAAGCAAGAAGAAATTGGGGCTGCATTCTCACTCTTCTCAAACAGAATAATGCCCGGCCTAGAATCTTATACCCTGGAAAACTAAATTTTATATATGAAGGAGAAATAAAGACCTTCTTAGACAAGGAAAGACTGAGGGAATTCATCAAGACAAGACCTGCCCTCCAGGAAGTACTTAAAACAGTGTTACACAAGGATCTGCATAGTAAACACTCACAAATGTAAAATCATCCAAAAGCTAAAGGTCAAAGGCCAGATACCACAATGGCTCAAGAGAGAAAACAAAGCAACAAAGTTCAACTCAACAGGATAAACAGAAATCTGCCCCACTTATCAATTCTCTCAATAAATTTGAATGACTTGAACTGCACACTAAAGAAACTTAGGCTGGCCAAATGGATAAATATACACAAGCCAAATGTCCGCTGTCTTCAGGAAACACATATAACCCACACAAATGCATTCAGACTCAAGGTTAAGGGATAGAAAACAATATTTTATGCAAACAGAAGCCAAAAAAAAGTTGGCGTGATGATTCTGATTTCAGGTAACTTAGTCTTCAAATCAACAAAAGTGATGAAAGACAAAGAGGGTCGCTATATAATGCTGAAGGGTACAATTCAACAAGAAGACATAACAATTCTAAATATTTATGCAACTAACTCAGGTGCACCCAGATTCATAAAGCAAATCCTCCTTGATCTAAATAAAATGATAAATAGCAACACTGTAACCACTGGGGACTTCAACACCCCTCTGAAAGAACAGGACTGGTCATCCAATCAGAAAATAAACAGTGAAACAGTGGACTTAAACAGAACTCTGGAACAAATGGGCCATTTGTTCTACATTTACAGAACATTATACTCAATAACCACTGAATATACATTTTTCTCACAGCTTATGGAACATTCTCTAAGATTGACCATATCCTAGGTCACAAAGCATGTCTCAAAAAATTTAAAAAATATATAAATTATATTCTGTATCTTCTCAGACCACAATGGAATAAAGTTAGAAATCAACTCCAGCAGAAACTCTCATCCCTACACAAAGTCATAGAAACTAAATAACCTTCTGCTCAATAATTATTGTGTTAAGGAGGAAATCAAGATGTAAATCAAAAGATTCTTTGAACTAAACGATAAAGGAGACACAAATTATCAAAATCTGTGGGACACAGCTAAAGCAGTCCTGAGAGGAAAATTTATATTCATAAATGTCTACATCCAAAAGATAGAAAGATCACAAATAAGCAATATAATGAATCATCTCAAAGAACTAGAAAAGGATGAGGAAACCGACCCCAAACCCAGCAGAAGAAAAGAAATAACAAAGATCAGAGTAGAACTAAATGAAATGATAACAAAAAAAAGGATTAAAAAAAAGTTAGTTCTTTGAAAAAAATAAACAAAATTGACATGCCTCTGGCTAGATTAAAGAGAAAAGGAAAATAAAGAACTCTAATAAGCTCCCTCAGAAATGAAAATGGAGAAATTACTACTGATGCCACAGAAATACAAAATATCATCTATGTATACTATAAAAACCTCTATGCACATAAACTGGAAAATGCGGAGGAAATTGACAAATTCTTAGAAACACACAGGCTCCCTAGGCTCAATCAGGAAGAAATAGAATTGCTAAACAGATCAATATCAAGTACCAAAATTGAAACAGCAATAGAAAATCTTCCTAAAAAGGAAAGTTCCCCAGCAGATGGTTTCACATGCGAATTGTACCAGACCTACAAAGAACTGGTGCTTATCTTGTAGAAATTATCCTACAACATCGAGAAGGAAGAAATCCTCCCCAACACATTTTATGAAGCCAACATCACCCTGATTACAAAACCAGGAAAGCACACAACAACAACAAAAAAAAAAACTGCAGACCAATATCCCTCATAAATATGATCCAAAAATTCTCAACAATATCCTAGCAAACCGAATTGAGGTCCTTATCAAAAAAATAGTCCATCACAACCAAGAGGGATTCATCCCAGAGATGCAGGGATGGTTCAACATACACAAATCTATAAATGTAATTCACCACATAATTAGAAGCAAAAACAAAGATCATATGATCCTCTCAATGGATGCAGAAAAAGCATTCGACAAAATTCAACACCCTTTTATGATAAGAACGCTTAACAAAATAAGCATAGACAAGACTTCCCTAAAAATGATGCAAGCCATATATGACAAACCATAGCCAACATCATATTAAATGGGGAAAAATTGAAAGCATTTCCACTTAGAACTGGAATTGGACATGGTTGGCCTTTATCACTGCTACTATTCAACATAGTGGTGGAAGTCCTAGCCAGAACAATAAGACAAGAGAAGGAAATCAAGGACATCAAATTGGGGAAGAAGAGGTCAAACTATCGCTGTTTGCTGACGATATGATCCTATATCTAGAAAACCCCAAAAATTCTGTCATGAGACTACTGTAATTGATAAACAAATTCAACAAAGTCTCAGGTTACAAAATCAATGTACAGAAATCAGTAGCATTCCTATATGCAAACAATAGTCAAACTGAGAACCAAATCAAAGACTCAATACCCTTCACAATAGCAACAAAGAAAGTGAAATATCTAGGAATACATTTAACTAAGAAGGTAAAATACCTCTACAGGGAGAAGTATGAAACACTGAGGAAGGAAATAGCAGAGTATGTAAAGAGATGGAAAAGCATACCGTGCTCATGGGTTGGCAGAATCAACATTGTTAAAATGTCTATACTACCCAAAGTGATCTACAGATTCACTGCAATCCCTATGAAAATACCAGCTCATTTTTCACGATCTAGAAAAAATCATTCTACACTTCGTATGCAATTAGAGAAGACCCTATATGGCGAAAGCAATCTTAAGCAAAAAGAACAAGTTGGGAGTCATCAATTTATTAGACTTCAAGCTATACTACAAGCCTATAGTAACTAAAACAGCATGGTACTGGCACAAGAACAGAGACACAGGCCAATGGAACAGAATTGAGAACACAGATATAAAACTATCCTCATATAGCCATCTAATCTTTGACAAAGCAGACAAAAACATACAGTGGGAAAAAAATCCTTATTCAATAAATTGTGCTGGAAAATTGGATAGACACATGTAGGAGACTGAAACAGATCCACACCTTTCACCTCTCATAAAAATCAACTCATGATGGATAACAGACTTAAACCTAAGGCATGAAACTATAAGAATTCTAGAAGAAAATGTTGGAAAAACTCTTATAGATATTGGGCTAGACAAAGAATTTATGAAGAAGACCCCAAACAATCACAGCAATAACAAAAATAAATAAATGGGACTTGATCAAATTAAAAAACTTCTACACGGCCAAGGAAACTATCATGAGAACAAACAGACAACCTACAGAATGGGAGAAAATATTCACATGTTGCACATCTGATAAGTTGCTGATAACTAGAATCTATATAGAACTCTGGAAAATCAGCAAGAAAAATCAAACAATCCTATCAAAAAGAAGGCAAAGGATATGAACAGAAACTTTTAAAAAGAAGACAGACTAATGGTTAACAAACATATGATAAAATGCTCAACATCTCTAATCATCAGGGAAATGCAAATCAAAACCCCAATGAGATATCACTTATCTCCTGTGAGGATGGCCTTTATTAGAAAGTCCCAAAACAATAAATGTTTCTGTGGATGTGAAGAGATAGGAACACTCATACACTGCTGGTGGAACTGCAAACTAGTACAACCTGTGGGAAGCAATATGGAGATACCTCAAAGAGATTCAAGTAGAACTACCATTTGATTCAACAATCCCACTACTGGGTATTTACCCAAAAGAACAAAAGACATTTTATAAAAAAGACATCTGCACTAGAATGTTTATGGCAGCACAATTCACAATTGTGAAGATGGGGAAGCAACCTAAGTGCCCATCAATATGTGAGTGGATTGATAAAATGTGGTATATGTATACCATGGAGTTCTACTCAGCCACAAAAAACAATGCTGATCTAGCACCTCTTGTATTATCCTAGGTAGAGCTGGAACACATTCTACTAAGTGAAGTATCCCAAGAATGGAAGAAGAAACACCACATGTACTCACCATCAAATTAGTATTAACTGATCAACACTTAAGTGTACATAGAGTAATAACATTCATTGGGTGTCAGGCAGGTGGGAATGGGGAGGAGGGGATAGGTATATACATACCTAATGGGTGCAGTGCACACTATCTGGGGTATGGACACACTTGAAGCTCTGACTTGGGTGGGGCAAGGACAATATATGTAATGTAAACATTTATACCCCCGTAATATGCTGAAATAAAAAAATGAATTAAAAAAAACTGGTTACAGTGGATGTCTATTGCATCCAAGTGGATGAAATGATGAGGGGGCTTACGATTAAGCAGCTGAGGCTGGTGAACAGGAACAGGCCAATCCTCTTGCAAGACAATGCTCGACCACATGTGGCACAAACAACGCTGCTCAAACTACAGAAGCTGGACTTGGAAACTCCGTGTCATCCACCCTATTCACCTTATCTTGCACCAAGGGACTACCACTGCTTCCAAGCTTTGGACCACATCTTGCAAGGAAAAATATTCAATTTTCAACAAGTTGCGCAAAACGTCTTTGTTGATTTCATCTCCACTCGCTCTCCATGCTTCTTTGCTGCTGGCATAAACAAGCTACCATTAAGATGACAAAACTGTGTTGATAGTTTAGGTGAATACTTTAATTAATTGTACTACTTCTCTTTTGAGATATAATAAACTCCATTTTGATTCAAAATCATACATTTCACTTTTGATTTGAAATTGGACATTTTATATTTAATGATGTGAATAGTACTGTGTTAATGTTTATTTTCAGTTTTTGTTAGTTTTACTGCGGTTATATAAGAAAGTTTCTTTGTTTTTAAGAAATATATAGTAAATTACTTAGGATGAAATAAATGCCATGTCTGAAACCTACTGTCAATGGGTTTAGGAAAAAACTATGTGTGTGTGGGGGATGGGGGGAGGGGTATATGGGTGGCATAGAAATGATAGAGAAAGTGTAGTAAAATGTTAAAATTTGGCAGTCTTAGGATATGGTAATTCTTTTACTCTTATTGGAACTTTTCTGTAAGTCTGAAATTATCAAAATTAACAGTTAAGAAAAATTCATCTAGTCAAAGTTTCACATAATAGAGGGCAGAATAGCCACAGAGAAATACCTTCCAATACTGATGTACCTTAAGTGTGTGCAAGAAAACACGTGACATATTAATGTTAATGTTCTACTTGTTTACAAGCTTAATTGATGTGAAAAAAGACTTGTTACTACTGAAATAATTGTAGATAAGCTGTAGAGCTTATAGGTTCTACTATGAGAGTAACATAGAAGTTAAGTGTTTTCTATACAGCTAATGATTGATAAATAACCCAAATGGGATTCAAAACTTTTGTTTTCCACCTAACTTCTTTTGATGTAAAGTAATGTTGCAGAATTGGAACGGTTGTACAAAAGAAACAATGCTGAACATGTAACTGAGACTTAATCCGGCCACTTCAATTTCTAAATAATGATGTTTTATTTATTTCTTGCACTTGCAAATTTTGTTCAGAGAATTGTCAAACCTGAGCCTTCGACTGAATGCCTTTTAAATAGCATGTACTCCAAAATGGTATTTCCTTCTTTGCGAAAATATATTGTTCTTCAAGTATGTTTTTGAGGTTATAAAATAAGAGGTGCAAAGCAGAATTCATAATGGTTATTACCTGGCTTAAAATTCTAATAACAGGTGTTCCTTATAGATTCTGAATAGCTGGACCCTAATAGGGGAGCCATATTTAATTTATAATGGGCTTAATATTGACCTCCTGTGCCGCACACTACCTGTGGGCATTATCCTAATGTGATAAAATGGCTAGAATCTGAGAAGTACTTTTGTTTATGGAATTGGATACTTGCCATATCTTCAAACATAATAACCAGCATCCAGTCAGATGTTACTGAAGCAGAAAAGTGAAACAGAGTGCATAATAACAGTGTGTTGGAATCATTTGGTGTGTGCTTATTTTAAGCTCATTTGACTCGTTGTTTTCTGATTAAATCCATGCTAGCTCCTTTTATGATCATTTTTACAATTGCATTATCTCAGCTCTACATGACTGGGAGTCATTATCAAATGCAATATATATGACATCATGACAAACCCTAAGAAAAATGAACAAGCTTTAGTGTTATATGAAGAATACAATGCAGTAGTTCTCCAAAGTCATAGAGCCAGAGGAGATATACAAACTTAGCTTCCTAATTCCTGTTCCTG
Organism: Avahi laniger; assembly: GCA_963575035.1. Taxonomy (NCBI): domain Eukaryota; kingdom Metazoa; phylum Chordata; class Mammalia; order Primates; family Indriidae; genus Avahi; species Avahi laniger. The sequence goes on along the minus strand of CAUYSK010017116.1, from coordinate 21,721 downwards.
TTTCACATGTGAAAACTCTGCCAACACTCCCTAAAGAAAATGTATAATCAGACTGAATTGAGCCTTGTTTTGTTGGGTAGTGTAATAAGTAAAGAATGAAACAGAGGCAATGCTTATAGGTGTTGCTTAGTAAATTAGCTGAAAATGTTGAATGAGAAAAAGAACCGGCTACAAAAACATTGCATTGGACGTTTACATGACCTCACCAAGAATTCTGAGCTCAGAACTGCTTCTGTCATAAACTGTTGAAAATCAAAGACTACCCTGAATGTAAAAACTTTAGTACCTAGATTTTTTATTAAATTCATGACCCAGGGTTGTTTATTGAAAGGATTCTGATGTCTCATCAATTTTTTCAAAATACGAGTGAAGCCTCTTAGCTTGGTGCTTTCATTCTACTGCTTAGATGGGCCGAGTATGGACAATAGCATAAAGTACTTGTGATGAGTTTTATTCAACTTGTTTCAATCAGTGTGTTAGAATCACTGTGGCTTGTTACCGAGCTCAGAATAGAACTGAACCATATCCAAATTGCACCTTGCTAGTAATGCCCAGCCCAGTGAAATTTGCTACGTGACCCCAAATCAGAAATGCTAAATCAAATTCTGCCAGTCTGTTTCTCAACCTTCCCAAATCCACGTGCTTATCTTTCTTAAGGACAAGTTAGCCTCAAGGAAGCAAAAACAGCTTTCACTTCCTTTCCCTAAGAGGCTTTCTCTTCAAGAAGTCTATAATCAGCTGTCCTTGAGTAGAGATTTCATGATTTGATACATTCTTAGCTTGTTCTCACCTCCCTTTAGGGCCTTCAACACTTTTTCTTTTTTTGAATCTCTGCTCTCCACCTTCATATCCATCAAATTCTGATCGTTAAATGTCTCTGGTTGGTTTACTACTTATTCTGCCTTGTTATCATCTTATTAAAAATATGTGCGCAGTCTTCATGTTCAAGGGGACATGACTTTGATTTTCTCTAACCTTGCTTTTTTTGTTTTATTTTAAATTGAGAATAATTGTATATATTTATAGAGTACATTTGTGATGTTTCAATGCATGTTTACATTGTGAAGTGATCAAATCAGGCTAATTAGCATATCCATCTCCTCCAATATTTATTATTTATTTGAAATGACATTTACAATCCTCTCTTTTAGCTATTTTGAAATATATGATACTGTACTCACCATGCTGTGCAATAGATCACTAAAACTCATTCCTGTTAACTAACTGAAACATTGTACCTCTTCACCCCTATTTCTGGAACTCTTGACTTACCCAGTATGTTAGTTTCCTAGTGTTACTGTAACAAAGTACCACAAACAGGGTGGCTTAAACAACAGGAATTTATTGTCTCACAGTTGTGGTTGCTAGAAGTCCAAAATCAAGGCATTGTCAGATTGGCTACTTCTGAGGACTGTGAGTGAGTCTGTTCCATCCCATTCTTCTACCTTCTGATGATTTGCTTGTGATCTTTAGAATTCCTTGGTTTGTAGATCATTGCTTTCATTTTCACATGATGTTCTTCCTGAGTGTGTGTTTCTGTCTGCAAATTTCCCATTTTTATAGGGCTATCATTCATATTGGATTAGGGCCCACCCTAGTGACCTTATCTTAATTTAACAAGTTATATCTGCAATTACTCTATATTTAAATAAGGTAACCTTTTGAGGTATTGGGTATTATGACTTCATCACATGAATTCTGGGAGACACAATTCCATAATCTTGCCACAGTGTCATGAGGGTCTTTCTACCTGGTAATAGTGTATGACAGGTACTAATCAGTCATTCCTTTTTGGTACATTTTTGTTTTTTCATATATATATATATATATATATATATATTGATTTATTTGTCTCTTCTACTATAGTTACATAGATAGAGAAGTATTCTACATATATTTACTCTATAGGCAAATGTGCATTTAACAACAACAACAACAACAAAAAAGTGTGTGTATGGGCCTAACTTAATGTGTGAGATTATATAAAGTACAATAATGAACATTTCAAATCACATTGCCTTCTTTTTCTATTATTATACTTATATAAACTTTGTGAGTTGTTAAGTATTACCATCATCATCATTGAAGCTATGAGAACATAAATGATATACCTAAAGAGATTAAGCAAGAGATAGTAAAGAATCACCGTAAATCCACTATACCACCACAAGAATATAATCATCGGTGTGAATTGAGATCACCTTTAGATAATGTAGGAGGAGTCCCTGTGGCTACCCCTCCATCATCATCACTACTCTTGGTGAATCTAGATATTTTGTATACTAATTATCTGGTTTAATCCTCATAACAATCCTAAGAGACAGATACTACTCTCATTTTACAAATAAGGAAAATAAAACTTAAGTTTTGGTCAGGGTTACCCATATATAATCAAACTCCAGTCTGTTTTAGTCCAAAGCCCATCAATGATAGCTAAATTTTTAGGCATATCGATGAACATGAAATTGCAGAGAGGGTATCATTTTATATACAAAGGAAGTTATGTTTGAAGGAGAACAATAAAAAAAAAGACCACAAGGCATGACATCATCAGATCAGAATAAAGGGAGCCACTAGAGGCTGAGTAGGCAGATTTTAGGGTTTCCATGTTGACAGGAATGATATCTGATCAAAGGGCAGGTGCTAGGCCTTGCTGGGTGAGAAGACAGTGTTTCACAGATGCAGTTTCGAAGGCCATTGAGGCTTAAACCCACATGGAAAATCTTTTGATCTACCGCTAACTCAAAGACCACTTTATTAACAATTAGCAAAGACTGAGCCTTATACCAATATGTACATGAAAAAAAGTGCTCAAAATCATTAGTTAAAAGAGAAATGAAGTTACTGAAATTTTATGAAATTCTAATGTATACCCACTAAAATGGTTAATATGAAAGAGGTTGATAGTAACAAATATTGGCAAGGATGTGGAGCATCCAGAACTCTTATACATTATGAGTTTGGAATATAAAATGGAGCAACTACTTTGGAAAAGTGTTTCACAGTTTTATAAAAAGTTAAAATATGCCTACCCTAAGGCTCAGCCATTATGTTTATACACAAAGGAACTTTTCCAAGAGAAATGAAAACACGTCTACAATTAGCCTTATATTTGAATGTGAATCGTTTTATTCATAATAGCAAAATAATGGAAACGACTTAGGTGTCCATCAACAGCACAATATACAAACTGTGGTTTATTCATGCAATGGAATACAATTATGCAGTAAAAAGCAGCAACATGAATGAATCTCAAAGCATGGTGAGTGCAAGAAGCCATGCACAAGGAAATACATGCTGTATGATTCCGTTAATGTAGAACACCAGGATAGGCAACATAATCTATAGTACAAAAAATTAGATAAGACGTTCTTTTGAGGGCAGGGTGTTGACTTGGACAGAGTAGAAGGGCATTTTCTGAAGTGATGAAAATATTTTGTGTCTTGATAGGATTATAAATTGAACTATATACTTTAGATCTAAGCAGTTTACTATATGTGAAGTATTCCTCAATAAAAATAGTCTTTGGGATTGTTAATCTGTACAGATTATGGGCAGCCCATGTGTTGAGGAAACTAAGTGTGATTTATTCGGCATAGCCACATACTCATGTGGGAATGAGCACAAACACAGGAACACATAACGCATGCATGGTAACCGTGTCCTATACTCAGTAGTTTTTAAGTATGAGGGATGAAATTTAGGGCAGATTGGACCTGTCGTGTCTTCTCAGAAATCATGTTAAAGGAGACTTTTTGGAAACAGTGTGTGTGGGGGGTATAATCCCCCCACTTTTTGTGCAAAGTGCTCCTCACATTGGCTTTACTGCCCCTTCCCCAACCTCCCACATTCTGTACTTTGCTCTGGACATCCTCACTAGCCAGATGCTTGTTTAAAATGAGCTCTTCCGAACTGACGGTTCAAAAAGACAGAACTCCCATGATGCCACAACAAACCCAGCTTGTGCAAAGGCAGTACTAATTTTAAAGCTCAAGTGTTATGTCTGGGATTTTCTTTTTCTTCTTTTTTTTTTTTTCCTTATTAACCTCTCCTAGAACTCCTCTGTGCTGTCACACATAAATCAGAAGATTATGAAACAAGTAGTCAAAGTAGCTGTTTCCTTCTAAGGCTGTAATTTGGCTGCATGAATTATTAATTATTAGACTGATATGGCATCAGCTTCTCAGAACCCAATATAAATGTAAAAGCCTCACCTTATCAGTTATAATCTAAGGAGCCAAAGTAATGTAATTCTTACCATTTAGTGGTATGTTGTGGGATTTAGAATATTCAACCTACTAAACTTTCTGAAATAAAATACAAAGTAAAGAGGATTTTTTTGTGATTGGATTTGAAATTCAGCCTAAGGAAGCAGATGTGGATTGCTTCAAGGGTTTTAATTGTTGCGAAGGATGGAGTTGCTTCATAGATGCCGCAGCAAGCGACAGGGCATGTAAAAGACTGTGGTCGAAGAAAACTGTCTGAAAGTAAAGCTTTGAAACATCTGACATCTCTGCTGCTCTTAGGGAAGAAATAAATAATGCACCATGGATTGAAGTTGTGCTAAACGTAAGTTCAGTGTATGTTGAAAGCAGACATCTGATATAGTAAGTATCTTATTTTTCATATACAAATTATAGCTCTTACATTCTTCAAAGAATCGAGAACTAAAAATGTATGATCTTTTTGTTTGCTTCTTGCTGGGATACTTAGCTTTAATACTTGATGAAGCCTCCCAGTCTTCTTTTGTTCTCTCTTTAATATGTAATGTCATTTTATTTTAAAACTTCTGCAGAAAAATATATGAGCTTAAATTCTATTCCTTTTTGTGAGCATAAGCTTAGTCTCATTTTATGGATAAGTTTTTTTTAGCAATTTCTGAGTATTTCAGAAGTGTGCTATTCATGTATACATACATCTGACTCTATCAAATCCAGACTACAGTACTCTTAGTTAATGTTACAAATGCCACACTGCTCAGCATTATAATTTAAAGAAGGAAGTAACACCAAAGCTCTGATCTATCCCGTGATTTAAATTGGTGGTTTTACGAGTAGAAATACTCATAAAGTAGAAATATATGTTGTGGTTAGCTATGCTAAAATGAATGTGTTCTAGCTAGCTTAGCTATTCTAAGAGATTATTTAGAAGTAATTAGTTTGTTAAATCTCTCGAAACTTTCATATTATTCATAGGAATTTCGGTAGCTTTGTTACTTTGAACACACTGCAGTGGTCCCGGTGCTTTTTAACTTAACCAAATTATGTTTTTTACAAATAATTTTACATTGTTGAATTTGGTGCAGGAAAATGAAGATAAATTCATTCTGTAAAAATGTTTAAATATGAAAATGATCTGGGTGATACAAAATGTAACAAATATGCTCTGTTTTTTCTGGTCAGTTTTAAGCAACTGACAAGTTAAAATTTTGCTTGAATTGTATGTGAAGTTAAAGTATCAAAAGTGAGATAGTTTTTTTCATTAAGCCTGAGAGGCGAATGGGTGACATGTTAGATCTTGAAAAGTAAATAACAGTGCATGAAAAATTATGAAAACTTTAAGTATGTTTGAACAACAGCAGTCATAGCCAAAGAGTTTCCTGAAAGAAAGAGATTATGCCACATAATTGTATGACTCATTAGAACAAAAACAAAAGATGCTGTTTCTTCTTTAGGGTGAAATAGTTCATTTTCTATTTTAAATTAATCATTTTGAATATGCAAACTCAGGGGCAGATATTCATCATAATGGCAATTACATGAAATAGTTTCATATTTAATATGGTACTATTTTCAACTCATTTATACTGCTGGCTAACAGCTACCATAAAAAGTTAATGTTTTTCTGAATTTATATTCTATATAATAGTTTGATTCATTATATTGCTGTTAAGGGGGAAAAACTGTACAGAAGTAGGTTTTCTATGGACAGGTTTCGCAAATACTGTGTTGAGTAGACTGTTTGTGAGATGCAGAGTAGATTTGGACCTGAAATAAAAATGCATAAAAAATTATGAAATGTCATTCAGTATTAAAACAAAATTCTTTTTATAACTAAAGCATCTCCAAAATCCCACTTCTGGCCCATCATTGTTGAGTAATAGAATGCACTGATAATGACTTTGGAAAAGAACTTTGTTCTGGCCTGGACTTGATCACAAATGATGGGCTTATTCTCCTTTAGGTTTGCTAATCCAGTTTGACCCCCTATCTTCATTTTTACCAGATATTTGAATTATATATTTAGATTTGCAATGACACTATAGAATGTGGGGGTTAAAGCCTTTCCAGATACTAATTTATTAGATAAGTCTTAAATTTTAAATTGATCCCATCAAAGATGGTATCCATAAGATAACTTAGGAATCAGGCAGCATTTTGGGACAAAGCAATATGCCGAAAACATCCTTTGGCCCAACCCAGTCAGATATTAAACTAAGAAAGAGCTATTGAACTGGGAGGAAAAGAAGAAAGAAATAAAAAGCAGTGTCCTTTTGGTTAGAGCATCTACTTCTCCAACCCAATCTCTGTGTGAGTTTTTCTGGGGTCACTTTTTATTCTGATTTGCCCTTGCCCTGGGATAGTTACATTTCTCATCTCTGGCCATGTTAAGCCACGATAGGCATTTCAAGCTTCCCCACTTGCTGTTCCCTGTTTGGGTCATTTTTTTTTTTTTTTTAATTGAGACAGGATCTTACTCTGTTTCACTCTGTTGACTGAGTTAGAGTGCAGTGGTGTTATCATAGCTCATTGGAACCTTAAACTCCTGGGCTCAAAGGATCCTCCTGTCTCAGCCTCCTGAGTAGCTACAGGCACACACCACCACACCCAGCTAATTTTTCTACTTTTGTGGATATGGGGCCTTGCTATGTTGCTCAGGCTGGCTGGTGTCTTTTTCAAGCCTTTTTTTTTTTTCCCGTGTAAATTTGAGCCATTATAACTTTTTTGGTGGTAGTTTCAAGACTGTGCTCATGTTGTGGATGAGGTTTTTATTTTTATGTGGGATATCTTAGGCTTCATGTGTGATTTCAGACTGGAGTGAGATAGAGCTGTTTTTGAAGATAAGATAAGCTAATTTCAGCTGTTAATAAAGTTCTCTGAGTCTCTGTCTTTCCCTATTTGTAAATGAAGATAATAATAAAGTAGATAATGCATATAAAATACTTAGTATTTGCCTTGCATACAGTAAATGCTCAATAAACCTATTACTGCATTTTCCTATTATATCAGGATGGTTTATGCTTTTCCAAAAATCATTGCAATTAATTCTAGTTTGGGTTAATAATGGATTTAGTCTATTATAAGGATTCTAAATGGGGTAACCATGAATCTTATTTAAATGTATATTTATTTCAATGAAGAGGAAAAGCCAAATTGTTTCATCATTACCAGCTCACCACATAATCATGCTGTGGGGGAAATCTACTTGTGAAGAGTAGCCTCCCCATTTTTCTTCAAATAGAATCAATAGATGTGAGTGATTTCATTATTTATGAAATATTTCAGGGAGAAATGTAATAGTATGCATAATTTAATATAATTTAATGTAGACAGACAAACCGAGACTAATTATGGGGTTAGGTTTTCCCAGAAAATATTTATATAACTAACTTCTTTAGTTTGGAAATTGGTCATGTAACGATTTCCATGTTCTCTGCCCTCAGTAACGCACCACTTTCTCATCTTCAAGACCTAGTTTCTTTATGGGGCCCTCCTGAGTAACCCTACCATGGAATAGTATTTTTCTACTTTAAACATTTCTAGTATAACAAGACCAGAAAATTGTTTCTGTGTTATTTTGAAATTTCTCAATTTTTTCATTTTATATATATATATATATATTTTATTATTATTATTTTTTTCTTTTTCTTCTTCTTATACTTCATTACAAGATTTTGGAGTCACCTGCTTTCCATCAACCTTCCTCCTGCCCAGGGTACATGTTTATATGTTTGTAGATAGTTAGGGAATTAAGAAACATAGCTCAGCTTCTAACTGTTAGTTCAATAAATCAAATAAACAGGTGCAAAATGTAGGCTTAGTAACAAGTTAAGGTTTATTTCTAAAATATTAATAAAAATATTAATAACTCTACATGACTTTAATGGTGTAAAAATCATGACTATTATAATTTTAAATATAAAATATTTGATGAAATTTTATACCTACAAGCCAAGAAACTAACTTTTGGATGGCTTTTAGTCCATGTTTTCCAGCAACTACTTTGAAATCATTTGGTTTATGCTGTACATAATGGAAGAAATATTTCCCTGTGCTCCAAATTTCCATTTTTAAATGAATATATATGTATAGATATCTCCTAAATTCCCCTTCCCTGGTTTGAAATTAAGCCCTTTGGGGGGTATCACTATAGTTCTCTTCTAGGATACTGATAAGGTAGGTATGAATGTGTTGGGAAATTGGCACAGACATGTTTTTGCACATAATAAGTAATTATTGTCATTATAATTTTTTGTTCTACTTTCCACCTTTAAAGTATGTATACCAAGTATTGAAATGGAATGATCCCACTTTGCTCAGCCTGTACTATAGAATTATGTTATTTTCCAAACTTGACACAATCACAGTCAAGAATTACTTCTTAGTAGACTTTGTGGAATTTCTTAGTTATGTTCTTTGGATCTCATAATTTCAGATTAGAAATGGACCTTAGAGAACATTTTCTTTGTTATCCTAATGGGGGGAGGGATCCCAAGAGGCTTCTCAAGGTTATAGAGCCTGTTAGTGGTGGAGTCAGATACAGAAATCAGGTCTCCTGACTCCTTGTATATTGCTGTTTTTAGTACACCATATTTCCTCCAAGTCAGATCAATATGACGTTCCCTGCTGACATTCACAAATCTTTCAGGTATTTGTGGGTAATGTAGCATGGTGGCTATTTTTGAGTATCACCCCAGAATTTAAAATAATAATGATAGTTTTCACTTTAACATGCTTTTGCATATAAATTAATTCACAACTTAGAAGGTTTTTTTTTGTAAAATAATAATAGATTCCTGATATTTTGGTTTTTCTAGTTTTCTCAAGTGGATTGATTGATGAAGACAATCTGAGTAATTCAAGGGGAGGAAAGCAAACAAGAAAGAAGAAAGAATTATTTCATTCTTATTCAGAGTGTACAATGCACATAGTTTGATGTTTTCATCAGGGATTCCAGATCCATTGTTTCTATAGCTAATAATAGTTTGCTCTTTAGATAGGCTGTAAAACTTTACAGACGTTAAAACTTTCACCACACAAGTGTGGCTGTTTGTTCACCACAGTGCATTGCCAGGTAAACTTTAACTGAAAGCTCAGGAGATTTAATATTTTAATCCTACAGAAGCAATTTTGTTCACTGGCAAAATCGTACCTGGATTTTGGGTATTTCTCAGAGGAGCTAGGCTGAGAATTTAAAATATGTTAGAGCTTCTGTTGGGGCAAAGAACATCTGCTGGACTGCAATCTAATAAAACAGAATCAGACAAAGATGAGGTCTGTGACACATGCCCTGCTAGAACGCGGTTTGAGCGCTCAAACAGGTTGCTTTGACAAACTGATCAAGACAACAGACTTGTGGAAACTGCCTTGTTAGGACAGCTGTCCACTTCCGTCAGAGTTCTGCCCCCAAATCTCCCTTGCTGACTTTAGTCCCTAGCAGCTGACTTTAGTGGATGTTATCATGTCCCACACATACAATCTAAAGGCTGAGCTCCCATCCCTTTTCTGTTTGATGGATTCTTGCATATGAGTTTAGGGGTAAATATTGGGACTTGGACCAAATAAAAATTAACCAAATGACATAGGGAAAGGATATGAACTTTCAGGTTCAAGTCTTTTCCTCCCCCACCTTTGATTTATACAAGCTTCTCAATATATCTCATGTCCACTAGTTTCTTATAAAATATGGTAATAGTAATTCCCACTTTCTTTATGGTACAATGTTTTCTTTTAAAGGAATTTAATATGTACCTGAAGTATATGAAAGTTGTTCAACTGGGTCTTACCCTATGCAGGATAAATTGCTATGATTGCAACAGTTCTTTGCAAATCTTCTCTTTTAAATGGAGGAGTGCATTAATTTTCTAGAGCTACCACAAACTGGGTGGTTTAAACAACAGAAATGTATTGTCTCATTATTCTGGAGGCTGGAAGTTCGAGATCAAGGTGTTGGAAGAGTTTGTTCCTTCCAATATCTGTGAACATCTGTTCCATACCTTTCTCTTTGTGTCTGGTGATTTGCTGGCCATCTTTGGCATTCATGGTTTCTATTATCCCAATCTCTGTTTTCATCTTCATATGACATTCTCCCAGTGTGTGTGTGTGTGTGTGTGTGTGTGTGTATTTTGTCCAAATTTCTCCTTTTTAAAAGGACACCAGTCATATTGGTTTAGGGAACCACCTTACTCCCCACTCCAGTATGACCTCATGCTAGAGGGGGAGGGACACAATTAAATGTATAACAAGGAACATGACTTCTTTTTCTTTTTGTATTTCTTTTCTTACTTGCTCATTCTATTGCTTTAAAAATTTGGAATTACCATTATGTTATTCTGGATCTTTTTGTTCCTCCTTCTCTGCTCTCTTTATAATCCTAAAACCACATTCTTATATATTCCTTGTATGATCTCAAAGTATAAGAATATGTGTACCGTAAGATATGCACTGAGTAATTGCGAATCAATCATAATGAATTAACAGACTAGGCTAATCTGATTACCTACTATTATTTTAGCGGTTTCTGAGAATCACCAAATAATACATCCAAACCTGATGATTGTTTATATATTTTTTAAATTACAAAGAACTCTAATTTACATTATCTCACTTAAAGCAACATAGTTAACTATTTACACCCATGTTAAAGATGTGGAAATTCGGGTGAAGAGGTGATGAAATGCCAAAGGTCACTTGGTTAATAAGTGATACAGCCTGGATTAGACTTTATGAGAGATTATAATTTTAAATATAGAATTCTTTCCACTCCAGTCATCATGCTGCTCTTTAGAAAATGGATGTAGGTACGCTTATGACCTCTGTTTGAGACCCATGAATTATATGGTGGACCCTGCAAGCGTGGATTGTCCATACACTCTCTCAATTTCCTCACATCAGACATTTCTGATTTCTATTATTTGCCAACAGTGGTTATTGTGCATGAGGTTCTATAGTTGACAGATTATGAAAATAATTGTTTCATTTCTCTAAATCATTTTGCTTTTGCAGAAACCTTATGTATTTGTTTTCTACTGCTGCTCTAATGAATTACCACAAACTTAATGGCTTAAAACAAACTCATTTATTAGCTCATAATTTTCATGAATCAGAAGTGTGGCATAGTAACCTAACTGAACTGGATTTGTTTACCACATGCAATGGAAACCCAAACACCAAAGCACCCAGTTTTTGCAGGGAGAAAAGTTTATTGTCAGGTGGCCGAAACAAGAACTCTGGAGTCAGACTCACATCTGTCTCCCTGAGCACTTAGGTTCTGCCTGTAGGTTGAATACTGGGTTCATCTGGACATATTCAGGTTAATGTTTTGACTGCCACATTAGAAAAGAAAATTTTTCCCTTGAGGCCATGGTGTTTTATTAAGAAAATAGAATAAAACTTTTGAAGACAAAATGCTCCTTTCTAATTTAATGAAAAATTTATTAATTTTTATTGTTTTCTGTGTATGAGTTGTATGCAACTTGAAAATCAGTTCTCGTGGCTCCCAAGGTGAAGGGATGTGAGTTTCATATGCTTCACTAGACCTTGGGCTCAAAAGTAGCGTGAATTAAATACATCTCACATGGCAGTTAATGTGTTAAGTGACATTCAACCTGGTGGTTCATGGCAACAGAAAAACAACTCAGAACTTTATTACATAACAGTTGAACCAGATTGGTCTGTTACAGTTACAGATGCAGCATGAATCTCTGCTTAGGGTGCCACAAGGCCCAAAGCAAGGCCATGACAGGCTTGTTTTTTTCCCACTGGACCTGTAGGTGAAAATTTTCACCTGTAGGTGAAAATTTGTTTCCAAGCTCAAGCTGTTGGCAGAATTCAGCTCCATGCAATTGTAGGATTGAGGTCCCCATTTAAGCAATAACTTCTATTTCCCCTCAGCTTCTCCAATCTGCTTTCTGTCTCTACCAATTTGCCTGTTCTCAATGTTTTATATAAGTGAAATTATATAATATTTGCTTCTGTTTAATGCAACAAATATTATATAATATTTGTTTCTGTTTAATGCAACTGTTTATTTTAATTTCAGTTCAGTATCTGCTGCTGTAAGCAATATTTTCATACTTGTGTGATCTGAATGATCAAGAAAGTATTTTGTTAATATGTTGTTAAAAAACAGCAAATGAAAACATAATTTGTCAATCTTACTTAATAACTAATGATTCTGACAAGAAATTATATGTGAAAATGTTCATCACTATGTTATTAATTATAACAAAATGATAAACTATATGATAATATGAATAAGCTATATGCATATATGATAATAGGTGAATAATTAAGAAACTACAAGAAAATGCTGCCTGATGATTTCTGCATAGTAGAATAACAGGTGAATTTTATTTTCTGTTTTTATTTTACACATTTGTTACATTAAACATGATCATTTTCTTAAGAAAAATATGTAAAAACAAGAATATATATATAAACTTATGAACACTTCTATATATCTATATATACTATTATATAGTCATTAAGCTAAAAAGCTCAAATTACTACTAAGTATTATTGGTTCATAAGTTATTTTTGTGTTAAAACACAAATCTGTGAATTCTTACCAGGAGAGGCAGTGACAATGAGGAAATATAAATGTGAATCTAAAGCCCTGGATTTCAGTTTTGCATGTTAGAGTTATTTTAGTATAAAACACATATTAAAATTAATGTAAAATATTTGACTGAGAGCGGTGGCTCACATTTGTAATCCTAGCACTCTGGGAGGCTGAGGCGGGCAGATTGCTTGAGCTCAGGAGTTCTAGACCAGCCTGAACAAAAGCCTGATCCCATCTCCACAAAAAATAGAAAAATTAGCCAAGCAGCATGGTGGTATGCACCCATAGTCCCAGCTACACAAGAGGCTGAGACACTTAGGATCATTTGAGCCCAGGAGATTAAGATTGCAGTGAGCTATGATGATACCACTACACTCTAGCCAGGGTGACAGAGCAAGGCCCTGTCTCCAAAAAGGAAAATAAAATAAAAATTAATGTAAAATGTTAATATAATTTAAAAACTTAACCACTTTTATTCAAAGATTTGTTGTATAACAGTAGATGAAAGAAAATTTAGTTCATGTTTTATTATTTTTGAAAGTGGCAGTAATAAATGTTTCATTAATAAGATTACAGGTATATTTGCATCTGGAGAGAAGGTTCATAAAGAAAGAAATTATGTTTACTTGTAATTGATTTAGCTTGAAACAAAGAGAAATAAAAATGTAAGGTTAATCAGTTGTCATATAGCTTCTGAGAAACCCAACATCTAATTATTTGACGTTCTCTTAGGTTTTGGGGGGTTATGTCTTATTTTGGCTAATCAGTTTATGAACCACTAGGTCTGTGGATTGACCAATGTCTGATCACTCTCAAAACATAACTGCCATAAATCTATCTCATTATATGGAAAAATGCCTTAAAAAAGAAAAATCACAAAATAAAATGAAGAGAATAAATATAAAAAAACACTGGAGAGGGATTTGGGTAGCATATTTTTGCAATCTTACCTTCATGTAATGCTTGACCACATTCCTTGAACTTAACTCTCTCATCTGTTGTTTGGGATGTTACTTCCTTCTTTGGGTTGTGAGAAATAGTGTTCTATGTTAAAATTTATTATCCAAATCAGACAAAGTGTCTTATTTGATGTCTGAAGGATAACAAACAAATGCATTCATGAAAAGTTATACCGATCCCTACAAGGGAAAGTCTTGATTTAAGAAAATCTACTGTTTCAAAAATTGGTAAATTAAAAGATTAATCACTATATAAAATAAATCTTCACATCGTGAAATAATCCCTATATGATACATCTAAATTATTGGCTACTGTATCCCTATTAATATTATATATATGTACATATCTGTGTACTTCTATGTAAATGATAAATATTTGTGATGTATTTATTTAAAATTACTTCATTTATGAGCAACCATAGTTCAAAAGGATTATAATGGTCATTCTATGTGAAACATTGATTTAAGGAAAAAATATCTGATTTTTTTCTTATTTTATTTTTTGCCTTGTTTTTATTCTGATAAGCAATTGTGTCATATGAACAATGTATCACCAAGTAGATATTTTCTGTACAGTGTGAGAGGGGGTTTGGACTAGGGCATTTCTGTATCGATATCCTGAGAGTTACATATCCCTGGAGACCAATTACAAAGGTTCACAGGGTTGTTTTTATTTTGCTTTCTCTTGATGCCTTTTTAATGAGGCCTCCCAGTAAACAGCAAGCAAGAGGCTTTCCTGTTGGAGACCTGTCTGCCGCCTTCAACCATTTATTACTAATACATCTGGGAAATGATTTATAAATTAAATATTAGGAAAATGTACTTGAGGAAAAAAAGTGGTTAAGAGGTATAATTTATAATTCTCATTTAGGAGAAAGTCGTGCTAGCCGTTTGCTGATGGAATGACTCCGAGAGTCACTGAAAGAAGCACAGTTGTGGTTTATGTAATAGAGATGTACATGAAAAGAATCTTCAGTGTGTATATCTGGGCATGTGATTCATTCTAATAACTGTGAAGACAGAAGTTCCCAATTTTTTCCTCCAAGTGACTCCTTAGAATATTGGGAAATAATAAAGAACAGAGCTGACCTATCAATACATGTTATCTCATCACTCCTCCACATGACAAAAATACAACGTTTATAAATAGTAAGTGAAAATAGCTTTATTGTAGCATAAAATGTGATATTAGTAGATGTCACTGTCATCATGTGTTTGTGCTAGAGGATTTCAGAGGCTATTTTAGAACAGTCTTCCCATTGTATGGCTGGTAAGACTGAGGCCATGCCTGTATTAATGACTTACCTAAGGACTCATAATGTTAAGATACTAAGTTTTGGAGGTTATCTGTGAAGCTTATTTGAGGATTTATTTTTGCACATATATGACAGATTTTGTATGATAAAAATCTGCTCTGCAGCTAATCAATCAGATTAAGCCTGTGCATTATGAGAATATCTTTTACATTTGTATTATTAAAGAAAGAAGAAAAGAAACTGTGTTTATACACCCAGAATTTAAGAGGAACAAAATTATAGCTTTGAGATCATTTTCTAAAATGTTGTGAATTCCAGCTGGTTGGGGTGGCTCATGCCTGTAATCCTAGTACTCTGGGAGGCTGAGGCAGGAAGGTTGCTTGAGCTCAGGAGTTCCAGATCAGCCTGAGCAAGAGTGAGGCCCCGTCTCTACTAAAAATAGAAAAATTAGCTGGACCTAGTGTTGCATGCCTGTAGTCCCAGCTCAGTAGGCTGAGGCAGAAAGATTGCTTGAGCCCAGGAGTTTGAGGTTGCAGTGAGCTATAATGATGCCACTATATTCTAGTATGGGGACATAGTGAGACTCTGCCTTAAAAAAAAAAAAAAAGCTATGAATTCCAGGGAATCAAAACATACTCATCTTGAGGTTTAATTAATTAATTAATTTCAAAATATTAAGGGGGTACAAATGTTTTAGGTTACATGTTTTTGTAATGTTTGAGTCCTGGCTCCAGGTGTGCCCATCACCCAAAGAGCGTTCAAAGTATCCATTGGGTTGTTTCATACCCTCCCCTACTCCCTCTGCCCCCTGGTTGATTTCCACTGAGTTTTACTTCCCTCTATGCACATGCGTGCTCATCAGTTAGTTCTAATTTCATAGTGAGTACATGTGGTGTTTGTTTCACCATTCTCCTAAGTGAAGTATTACAGGTTTTATTAATAAAACATTTGTTCCTTTTTTTAAAGTTCTGAGTGATTTCCAGATATCTTCAATAACACTATAATGGTTACATATAATAATTTCACAGATATAAGAAATGAATTCATAACTCTGAAATCATAACTTTGTGGTCAACATTTATTTTCATATCCCATTTTAATCTTTTTTATTTCATTTTTACAAGAATGTTTAGGCTGTACTTCCATGTGAATTTCAAAGAAATACTGAAGCATGTATCATGATATCTATTCTATTTGTTTGAAAGAAAATGCATTTATATTATCTATGTATACACTCTCTATGTCTATGTATATATAAAATATATTACATATACTTTTATAAATATATATATTGGGATAGATAGATAAAGATAATTAATAGTTGATATTTTTTGGTAAAAAAATTCACTAGTATTCAGTTGTTACCACATCATGAAAAGATTCTACTGGGTCCTTATAAAAAGTTCAGTATTTGAGAAGGTTAATGGAAATTAACAATATCATAATTTTGTCACTACCTGTATATAGTTTCACTTACCTATATTAATCTAATCCAGGCTGGTTTATGAAGAGAGACATCAGAAATCAGTGATGCACATTTAATCATTGCTCTTTATCTTATTTAAATCATGTTCTTCTTGATAAATGCTATCTTGGCAAATGTAAGAAGATAAATGACCCTTAAATGAACTGTGTGGGACAGACGCTGGAAATCTGTGTTGACAGCATGTCTCCAATTCATCCTCCTGACAACATTTACAGTCGAAAAAGAACAGAGTATTCTGTAAGAGTCATAGTTTTTAGATAAAGATTGTTACAGAGGCATAATAATTCTAGACGATTTCCATCTTCTAACAATCTCTTGAAATTAATAATAAAGACAATGGCTTTCTGTTCATCCAACTTTACCACATCAGGCAGTGGAAATAGAAAATGATATAAAATTAATGCCTTCTCTTGACAGTTGTAAAATGGTAATCCTCCATTTTATCCTCTCAGAGGATGTTTGAAGATAACTTTTTTATTCTCCTATTTTCACATTCTGTCTCATAACCGCATATATTGTAGCCCATTTCATTGCTGGTGGTCAAAATAAGACTGCAGTGGAACGCCACAGCGAGGTTACTAGGGTTCTGAAGAATGTATCAACACAGAAAACCAATTTCAGATATAGTTTCAATGTTATTGCTTTAGAATACATGCCCTCTCCTGAGATACCAAAAATCAAAGACTAGATCAGCTCATTCATGTGAATAAGCTTAGGGATAAATTACCTCTTTTTACTTTCATATTAAAAAACCAGTAGTACAGTTGGCCTGACAGTGGGATCTTGGTTAAGCAATGCTAAATGTTATTGTTACTAATTTATGATACTAATAAAATGTCAGAACTATTCCTTAGTCTCTTTATTAGTTATGCTGTTGCTTTTGCAATCTGTGTTTTCAGAATGATCACCAGCCAACAAATATATTTTTATATTTCAGCTGGACTTTACATATAAAGTGATGATGTTAATACAGTCAGTATCCTCTGTGATTATTGTTTGGTTAACTTACAAACTGATACGCATGATGCATGTTTATTTCTTCAGAAATATTGAGTGGTTTATATAATACAATCCACAAAGGTACCTGAAATCTAATTTAAAAAATCTTAATTAATTGCATTTGTTGGAAAGAAGCTAGACTATTAATATAAAAGATTTGAAAGTTGCAGCCTTAGATGATTGTCCTGTTTAATGTTTTGGAATGGCTTTTCAAAAGGAAGTTTGATTTTTCGAACTGGGAATTTCAAAATTCCCTATCTTTTCAACCAGTGGACTAATTGCGTGTATGCCTGTCAGCTTACCTACCCACCTTCTTCCACCCAACCTTCCTTCCTTCTTGCCCGCCTTTTTTTCTTTCTTCCTTTCTTTTATAATTAAAAAAGCCCAAGTCTTCAGAAAAGGTATTGAATCCCTTTATTTTTTGTGTCTTTGTCTTTGGATATACATTTTATTGTTTTGTGCCTCTTTTCTTTGATTCTGTGGTGATTGTATTTTGAAGCATCATTTTCCCCTTTACAATTGTGATGGAATACACATACTACAAAAAAAAAAAACTCTTAAATTTTAAGTTTAATGTTTGCTCCATAGATGTACTCATGTAATAACCACTACCCAGATGAAAATAGGGAATATTTTCATAAACTTGTGAAGTTCTCCTTTACTCTTCCTGGTCAATATCTCCCCTATCCTGGAGTAATTGTTCCTTTTACTTTGATCACCATAGATTAATATTACCTGTTCTTGAACTTCATAGAGATAGAATCCGAAAGTGTGTACTTTTTTGTATCTGGCTTTTTTTGCTCAACATAATATCTTTGTGAGACTCTTTCATGCTATTCCATGTATCAGGAATGTGTTCTTTTCATTGGGGTATACTATTCCATTGTATGAATATATCAATCTCTTCATGCTTCTTTTGGTGATGGATGTAACTGAAGCATGTTTACTCATTCGCTAATGTATTTTTATTTGTCAACAATTCTCTTGACAGGTGAATATACCCATATGGACTGTGGTTTGCTTTTCTAATTTTTATGCTGTGGCAATTATTCTTAAGTAATTTCTATCTTTGACTGTTCTTGGAATCTCAGAAATTATCTAGCAAGTGCAGGTTAAGGCAAATGATTCAAATGTCCTCTTTATATTTACATGGTAAAGTTGTATCATCATCCAGAATTTCCATTTCAATGCAGCGTGAGCCCGGATTGGGTAACATCCCTCATCTGGTAGTCATTGATCTTCATTTCTTCTTTCTGTTTCTTTAATATCTCACCTTGACCACTCCAAAATTGGGAGTCTTTTCAATGAATTTTTTCTCTAATTTCTGAAAATCTTGCATATTTTGTCACATAATAGGTACTCAATATTTTTTGATGAATTAATAAGATTTTACTTAATAGTTTTGGATATTTCATAGGGAGATTCTTATTAAGCGTATAGCAAACTCTTATTATTTTTAGTGTCAGAATTAAAATGCTAATATAACTACACTTTTTAACATAGCCTAAAGGAGAAGAAGTTAAATAGGAGGACTCCACTTCTTTTTTTTTTATTTTTTAAGAGACAGGGTCTCGCTCTGTCACCCAGGCTAGAGTGCAGTGGTGTCTCCATAGCTCACTGCAGCCTCCAATTCCCAGGCTCAAGTGATCCTTCCAGCTTAGCCTCCCAAGTAGCTGGGACTACGGGCACATGCCGCCACATCTGGCTATTTTTTTTTTTTTATTTTTTGTAGAAACAGGGTCTCGCTCTGTTGCCCAGGCTGGTCTTGAACTCCCGTTCTCAAGTGATCCTTCCAGCTCAGCCTCTTACAGTGCTGGAATTACAAATGAGAGTCACCACGCCTGGCCAGAATCCTGGTTTTAAGTGTCGATTCTGTTTTACTTTATATTATAAAGTAAATTTATAATGTAATATATTTATATTATATTTAAAAATTCTAAAATGAACTATATACTTCCATATCTTCACAGCAAGTATGTGATTTATACTTCAGTTGGAAACATTGATTATTGCTTTGTATTGTCTCAATCTTTATAGTTCTTTTGCTCTTTTCCTCTCAGGCTTATATCACATCTCATTATTTTAACTCAACTCTCAATTCTCTCCTACCACTCAAGCCTCCCGATTTTCTGCTTTTGATATTCTTTCTTTATCTCAAGCAAGTAACCATGTGGAATCAGTATAAAAATTTAACTCTGTAGCCTGTGAAAGAATCAAGTGCATGGGTGTTAGTTCACAGACTGTGTCAATTTTGTTTAGGGGACCATTCTTAGTGAATTGTGGAGGAGCGGGGGTTACTTCTCTGGTGTGTAATCTGGACTTTGAGCTCAGAATAACTAACTCGGTCAGACGTAGAGGAAAACCAACCTGTTCAAACATGGATAACGTCTTGCAGTTTTTCATGTACTGATGTTTAGAACGAGCATTATGAGCGTTTACTAAATAGTCACTCACTCGGTGCAGTTCATCAGAAGCCCCTTCGTTGAATGTCATGCTTCCGTGACATTCATGCTCTGCCTTTAGGACTTCTCTCTCCCCTCATTTCCACCACCTCATGTTTTTATATTACCATCACACATGCCTCTGAACTTACCCTTCTCCTTCCTTATTTCATTTTATGCATTCATTTAGCCTATTTTGAACTTTTCATATGATTATTTGTTCCTTGGGTCACTTTTTAATATCATAGGTCTTATTTTATTTTGGTTATGTTTCACGTATGTATTCATGCTTATTATTATTTGCTCTTTAACTCACGTTTTTAACATCACATATTTTATTACTTCCAGTTACTATAGATTACTCATTCTATTGTCTCATTCTCTCTTTCTCTCTCTCTTTCTACACACACACACACACACACACACACACACACACACACATTTTTAAGTTTCATCATGTATTATGCAGTAAGCCGTACTAAACTAATACACGTGTCAGGTAATGAGACTTCAACGTCTGAATCATAGGCCTCCTGTGTTACCATGAGAACATTGCACTGTCATCACTGTATAGCAATGCTGAACATAGTTTAACTGAGCTATTAAATAATTGATGACACT
Organism: Avahi laniger; assembly: GCA_963575035.1. NCBI lineage: Eukaryota > Metazoa > Chordata > Mammalia > Primates > Indriidae > Avahi > Avahi laniger. The sequence continues at coordinate 1,176 of CAUYSK010017116.1, read as the reverse complement.
TTGGTCACGGGTTTTTTTTTTCCTGCATTTATGCATCATACATGGGTGTGTTTGTAATTGAAAACAAAAGGTAGAATTACATAGTAGTTGAGATGGAAAGCTCTAGAATCAGATTGACTGAGTTTGAATTATAGATATTCTACTTGCTATTGTGTGGCTTGAGGCAATTTACAGAAATTCAGGGGATCTTGCTTTATTCCTTTTTAAAAAGGATGATATTAGAACCTACTTCATAGAATCGTTATGGTGCTTAAGTTACACTATACCTTCAGAGTAGAGAGTAAGCACTGAATAACTGTTAGCTGCTATTACTATCCAGGTGTGTAGGTAATTTTTATTCAAAATACGTAGAAGCTTTCATATGATCTTATATATATATACATGGTAAAAATGCACTATGTAAATTAGATTAATCCATTGACTGTTTAACTTAAACTGTCTTTTCATTCATTCTGGCTCTTGTATCTCTACTTTAGCTGAACCAAAGTGAAGGATAACAGCCATAGAGAGATTGCTTCTTGACTACAAATAATGAAATACTCTTCTTCAAATTACTTCAACAATGTTCTTGATAGAATTATTCTCAATCACTTATTTTCAGAATCTGGATATTACTGCTAAGAGTAACAAAAGAAAACTCAAATCTCCATTTTTGAAACACCAAGTCTTTTTTAATATTGGGAAGATGTGTTCGTTGTGAAAGAAAGATGAGCCAATCTGTCAAACACCTAGATGTGTCATCCTAAATTCTTTAGCTTTGAAAAAAAAATTTTTCTTGGTATTTTTCTCACTGTGAAAAGATTTTTATATAAATCCTGATTTTAAAAAATAATAATTTTAAATTATTTTTCTGACTACCTCCTAATCATGGCTAAAATTGTGGAATTCTTCAGTTAAACTTTTCATGTTTTGTGTTAACAACTCATTTTTTTTTTTTTTTTGGTTTTTTTTTTTTTGACTTTTTTTTTTTTGAGACAGAGTATCACAGTGTTGCCCAGGCTAGAGTGCCATGGAGTTATCCTAGCTCACAACAACCTCAAACTCCTGGGCTCAAGCAATCCTTCTGCCTCAGCCTCCCAAGTAGCTGGGACTACAGGCATGCGCCATCATGCCCGGCTAATTTTTTCTATATATTTTTAGTTGTCCAATTAATTTCTTTCTAATTTTAGTAGAGAC
>CAUYSK010017110.1:0-20026 GCA_963575035.1 Avahi laniger | reverse complement strand
TTAATCCACTCATGTATTGATGGACACTTGGGTTGTTTCCACATCTTTGCAATTGTGAATTGTGCTGCTATAAACATTCGGGTGCAGGTGTCTTTCTTATACAGTATCATTTGCTCTTTTGGGTAGATGCCCAGTAATGGGATTGCTGGATCCAATGGTACTTCTACTTGTATTTCATTAAGGTATCTCCACATTGCTTTCCACAGAGGTTGCACTAGTTTGCAGTCCCACCAGCAGTGCATGAGTGTTCCTATCTCCCCACATCCAGGCCAACATTTATTGTTTTGGGACGTTCATAGAATATTCTTGAGCTTAGAAATCACGGGTACTATCACACAGAGTGTGAAACTTAACAGTTCCCATTTACGTCCCCCATGCCCCACCCCGTGCCAACCACCAAATCAGGAACAAGCACGTGGAAGACTAATCAAGTTTCACTTAGTCTGGATAAAAACAGGTTTTCATCAAATGTTCGTTGAGTGAAAATACAAATTTATGAGATGGATGCAATAATAAGATTTACTTGAAATGCTTTCAGGACATCGGGGGCCACCGAGACCCGAAGCTAAGAATTGACAGCCTTACAGCAATGAATTAGAACTCCTGCCAATACTTGCTCCGGTCCTCCACAATCCTTACGCTTCCTGCTGTTTTATTCCTGACCAACATCCCTCTTTTCCTTTCAGATGTAGATGGAAGTAATTTGTATTAATTTGGGACCAAGAATATAATTATGTAAAAATGCTAAAAATAAGTATATTTGAAGTTAACTATATGTTAGAACTCATGCCTTTATTTTTCTTTAGTCTAAAATACAATTTTTTGTTATATCCCAGAAAGTTTTACAAAGATCTCTGCAAATGTTTTGTTAAAAAATGTTCATTTTTCTCTCCCACATATACCCTATACATGGTACATTATCGATTTCTTATGCATGTAAGTGTGAGTATATGTGTATTTCTAGATGTGGAGTGAGCAAGCTCCAAATTTAAATCACAGTTTACATGACAAACATTACTTCAAGGTTACAATATGAAATTATTACATTTCAAAATTAGAAAATCTTTGAATATGGCAAAGGGGGCTAATTGGTTCCCTTTTCTTTTAACTGTTGGCATCCTGTTTAGCATTTAATTATGATTTGTATACTGGAATAAACTAGGTATAGCTATTTGTGTAGTTCTTCGTTGTAATAAAATTCCCTTCTGGAATGCATATAGACCCTGTTTATCATATAATCATAAAATTTATCTAATTCAAACTCTTTATTTAGTCAATAGGAAAATAAAAATAAAAGTTCAATGAATTGTCAGCTCATTTGTAGGTAGTCGTTGGCAAAGTTACAAGCAGAACCATATTCTTTTGATTTCTAAGTCAACCCTCTATCCAACTGCTTATTTTCTTCCTTCTTTAGCAACAGAAGTAAAAGGAAATGAACTTTAAGCAGTTCTTGTCATTGACTTCATCATTTTGGAATGGGGCAAAAAGACTGAATATTCATTAAAATATGATTACAGTGGTTCTCTGACCACAGTTTAGAATTAGAACTGAAAACTAAGCAATCAATGAGATCACCTAAGATGATTTATGATGCCCCTCTAATAATGGTTTGTTTTAACAGAATAAACAAGTCACGTGGGTTATATTTATAAGTGTCAGATCCATGTTCACCCCTATCATTTATGCCAAAATTGGCAAAGGAACATAAACCCAAAAAGTGGAAATAAATAAAAAGTTAATAGCCCACTTCAAAAAAAAAGTAATTTGCCTGTACATTTCTAATTTTATCCATCAGTAATGTGTTACTGCTTATATTTAGTTTAACCTATACTTCTCTACAATGTGAAATAGCCTTACAAGAGGGAAAATGCCCCCATGGTAATGATAAAAGCAGAGAACAGCTGTTTGCTTAGAAATAGTGTAAAGTAACAAATCATATTATGGCCTAAATAATGATCTCAAGATCACCTCTCTATTTTAAGAATTAAAACAAAACACCATCAATTTTTTTAAAAAAAAATTTTAATAGTTCTCTGATAATTCTTTTCCTTGAAAGAAGAAACCATGTCCCATAAGGGGAATAACACAATGTTGTTGTTTCAAATAGAGAAAGTTAATATTTCAGGTAAATGGAGCACAAAGTATTTGATGACAGTCAAATTTGGTTCATTTTAAGGGGAAAATAATGGAAACATTATGAGTCCTGAATAAAGACAATGTTTTGACAACAAGAAATAGGAAAGAACCAGCATATCCAAGAAGCATCAATTGATTTACTTAACTGCAGACTAGGAAACCTCATGTGGTAGAAAAGCAAAGCATCAAGGAAAAGGTTTCTAAGATGAAGAGTCTTTAAAATTAGGAAAATTTTATTTATTGACCAAGATGAACCATCTCTGATTCTGCCTCATTCCTTTCTCCTCCTTGTTTTTATGGCTCCATACTTGCTTCTGGTAGAGCTCTTTGCCTACCATATTTCATATTTATAGATTACTATATATTGTATATAAGATGGCATTTTTTATTAAAAAGGTGCGAAAGAAAAATATAGCTATAATATTACAGGGTAGATACTCCTTTGATATTAAAAATGAAAAAAATACATAAGTGGAAGGAGGACATGTATAAAGTTGGTAAATTCAAACTATACAAAGGGTAAAAATAAAAAGTAAAAGACCTTTTTGCCACCCCTCTCCCTTTTTTATGATTCCTTCCAGAAAAATGTATAAGCATGTATCTTCTAATTCATCTATCTAGTTCCTCTTTTTTGTTAGTTCCAAAGAGGGCAATATTGCTTAGCATATTGGTTTTGTTTATTTGTTTACTTTAATTATACATGAAGAGCTTCCCATATTAGCACACACCATCCTTTTGAAATGTTGCTTAGTACTGTAGGATAATTATGATGTATCATAATTTATAAATGTTCACAATAGGGGATGAGCTAAATCTCATTCAATTTCCATGATGCATTTCCATATTCTTCTTCACTACTATGAGAATTTTATTTGATTGCAGTCAGGAGCTAGGACCTATTCACCTTTGCCTAACATCTACCTCAGTGGTCTTGCAAAGTGGCTGAGGATAATACATATTTCATTATCTGTTAGATCAAATTATTAAATAAATGTAAACAGATAGATAAAAATACTTCCTAATGTCACTTATACAACGAAATTTTAAATAGTTGGAGAGTAGTGGCAAAACCTTTTTTTTTCTTTTAAAAGAGCATACAGTCCCAAAATGTCTGTGTATAAATACAACTAGCCAACCTCCTAGTAAAAGAAATAAAAATAAGAAAGAATTCCAAGTCCTAATCCCAGCTGTAACTCTAATTTCACGTGGACCTCATTTTAACTGCCTTAGGAAAAAACAAATGGAGGGAGGAATCTTATAATGAAAAACGACAGGATTCTTTCTAGTACAGTATCTACTTAACGATCTTCCACCAAGGAAGCAAACACATATGCACCCCCAATCTAAACTCAAACTCAGGTCGAGAAAACATATCTTAATTTCCCTCCTGCCATTCCTAAGCATATATTTCCTGTGCTAGAGGCTGAAAGAATTCCCTTGATGCAATGAACTGAGTTAGTAGAAATAAATACAATTCCAGTTTCAAAGTGAAAGCTATATATTACAACGTAGCTATCAGTTAACAAGGCTAGAGGCATCAGCTAGGAGAACCTCACCTTCAATAGGTGAAGGATTTACAGGGGCAATGACTTGAGACTGAATTTTTTCTAATTCAAGAGTCAAAGTACTGAAATTGTGACAATTTGAAGAGCGCTGGCATGTAACTGAATCACTTACTAATCAATACGATATAAATTTAACCCAAGTCCTAGAAACTGACTTTTTCAAAGAGGTATTAAAGACCATTCAGTGCTGTAAACATCTATGGATAAATCAATCTAAGGGATCATAAAATACATATTAATAAATAAATATACTGGCAGCCTCACCTACAAATAAGTTTAGTGTAAAACTGATACATACAAATGGTTCTAAAGTACAATTCTGTCTGTTTTTGCTATAGAAACAAAGGGATAAAATAGCTTTAGGGCTAGACTACCTTGGGAAAGGCTGAGTGACTGTCCAGAAATCCATTTTTTCTTAGATAGATACCAAATTCTTCCATTGGAAATGAGCGTTAAAAGTATCTTCTATGGATTCTAATTGTCTGTAGATCTTTCTAAATTGCAAATTTTATGTTAATACCCCATATGTCCATCTATAGGATAAAATCCAAACTCTTTAATAAAAAAGGCCATCCAACATCATGACCTAAATATGTACATCTCTACTTCTAACTTACAGAACTTTTCAAAATGGGTTGAGACCCTCTACACTTTCCTAGATTTACTTACACTGCTCCTTCTATCTGGACCGGTTTCCCTCTTTTCCCACTTAATCACTTTCATAGAATCTTTTCTGACCTCTTTTCCCATTCCCCAAATTTCCTTAAAAAGTACTTACTATTAATCAATGTTTAATACATTCATTCAATTTATTTATTCACCCTTGCCTGAAATTCATTCAAAATTCATCTGAAACACCGTATAATATATCAAGTCATGTGCTACCTTTGAAAGACTAAGCAGTGAATAAAATGGACACAGTTTTAGTCCTTAAAGAATGTTCTTTTTGATAGCAAAGCAGACATTAAATATTTTTTAGAATTATAAATCAATTCTAATTTCTTCCTTTACGCATCTAGCATGTAGACATTTAATTTGGCATCTGTAAAATACCTCAGCTCACTCATTTGTTTATATGCCTTTCTCTACAATTTAAATGCCTTTGAGGCTAGGATCTCTGAATTATTCATTGATGTATTCCCCAAGTGCGATGTACTTCCTAGAACGTAGTAGACTATATACACGTGCACGCATATGCGTACATACAAATTTTATCAAGCTTACTTATTTTTTTTTTTTCACGGCAGAAGACACCTTGAAAACTGTCCTATGGCTTGACAACAGCAGAGCACCCACTCTGCTGAATAAGTCAAGATGGCACTTAATTCAGTCAGACAGTGGATCTGTCTGAGGGGTTTTTAAAACACCTCTGCATAAACAGGGTCTGCACATTTCTTAATAATACATTTCATATTTAATAAGTCTGTCAGGAAGTCTTCCTTATCTACAGTAGGCATTGGAAATCTTTCTTGTATTATCTGAAGATCATCGCAAATTTGGCTAGTTACATATCGGACATATTCTAAATACAGTAATTAAGGTTTGCCAATGTGTTCATTTTTACTTAAAAATGATCATAATCACAAAAGTAAATGTTTCATATTAAACATAGCATGTGTTTCTTGGGCATATGCTGATTAGATACAAAATGCGTAGAAGCAGTCACACTTAACCTTCTAGGAATCCGTAAAAGTTTTCCTTGAAGGAAAAAGTCGTTTGATATGGTTCTCACAACTGAGGGTAGTTGAGGGCATGATATATATGATCCTTTTGCTGATAATGGATTGTATTTCCATATTTCACTTTTACCATAGTAAAAACTTGCACCAGCCACTTGAAATTTCTGGCACGTATTTATAAATTGGGGCTGCCCCCTAACTCACAAAATTATATGACTTTACATTGAGCACTTAACCCCAAATCTGGCACATAGTAGCATGGAGTAAATATTTGTTGAATGAATGAAAGGTTGGGGGTAATTTGGGCTATTATATAAGATAGCAGGGGAATAACTTTTATAAACCATGGAAGCACACAAAACAACTGTTAGGTATTATAAATATTCTTGGGGTACATATAAAAAAATTACTTTTAGGGCCATGTTCCTGGAGCCATTCCTCTCATTTCATTCCCAACATAGGAATAATACCATCAATTGAAAATAGACCTAAAACTCTGCAGACATCATAGTGATGCATTTCAGAATTGATGAGAGTTCAACGGCTCTATTTTAGACTATAAAACTTAAAGTGGTAAGAAGGAGAGCTTTCTTTTTATTTGGATTATGATCTGTTTTACCAGGGTTGACTTTGTGAAAGGACCTAAGTATGCTGTATTACTATAAAACACTCTGCTTTGTTTCGATCTTGTAGACAAAGCCCATGAGAGACATTGTCAAATGTGTCAGGTAATATAAAGGGCAAAGTACAATCATTCTTTCCTTTTTTCCCATTTTGGATGCTCTCAAAGAAAGTTAGCTAACAATGGAGCCAATGTCTGTCTTCCTTTCTCTGTGACCATGAAATGAAATGATCCTCCTGCCAGAGGTAGAGGTGGTGAACTGCTCCTATTTTAGTATTGGGCATATCACATTGTAATTTTATTTGGCCAATACCCTGAGGCCTCCAGAGGAGTGGAGTCTACTGAAGGTGGCTCAAATCTAGAATCAATCACCTGGTTCCTGACATGAGAAGTGGGTTCTGAGGAAATTGGTTTTAGATGGTCAGGAGAGAGAACCCCCTGTCTTTTTTCAAAATATAATGGGAACGGATGTATCAGAATGTGCTCCTGCTTGGTATATACAAAATAGTGAGAAGTAAATTGCAATTTAAGATCTGGTATGAATTGTAAATTCTAAGAACAGATGAACTTTTATAAGGCAAATTAAATAGTAACTGATTTTGAAGCTTCTTTTGTGTTTGATGTTGTGCTAGATGCTTTAATGCACTCACATTTATTCCTCAATGTTTCTGAGTTAAACCCATTTTGAGGTGAAAAATTAAAGGCCAGAGAGTTTAAGTGAATTGAGTAAGTATACACAGCTAATAAGTGTCAGAACCAGTATTTAATTCCAGATGTTAGATATTCCATAGTTCATCCCCTACTGCTTCCTGTATCAAACAATCCTTCTTACCATGATTCTGAATTTCATCTTTTCTCAAAAGTAACAGAACATTCATTTATTCAACAAATATTTATTGAGCACTTACTATGTTCTAGGCAGTTTTCTAGATCCCACAGAACTAGACTAATGAACACTATGGTCATGATGATTATATTGTAGTAAGGAGAGAGAACCAAGAGACAAGTAACTGCATAAATAATACTTCAAACAATTGTGAAGTGCTGAAAAAAAATAGTCAGGGTAATATAAAGGGTAGAGAGTGACAGGGGAGGGGGTAATATTTTAGATCCAGTAGTCTGGAAAGATCTCAGCAAAGATCTAAATGAAAGGACAAAGCAAGCTTTGGAGATATGAGAAAGGAAAGTATTCCAGACAGACAGACAGAAATGTGGGATCCAGATGAAGAAGGAGGAGGGGGTGGGAGAGGAGACCAGAGGACTACTTTTGTGTGAGAATAAAAGGGACCTTTGGAGGCCAGGAAGGGTGCCTGAGGAAAAAGGTGAAACTCAAGGGATGAGAACCAAATGTTAAGGTCTTTCTGTCCCTAATTAAGTAGAGATACTTTCATTGTCAAGCCTAAAAATTTGGGTTTTATTTGTTTGAAAGATAATGAATCCCTAAGTGTTTTCATATGTAAATGATGGTGTTGAAAGAGAGACTATCTAAGCATCCACATTATAAGAATCAATGAAAGTCATCCTTACTCCCTGTGGCTCCCAATTCCCCAGTGACAACGGAGAACCAGATAGAAATTTCCTTCAGTTACACCCAAAGGAGTCTAGAAAGGTAGTGATAATATAATTTCCAAGGAGCCAGAGTTTCAATGGAATAGAGGATGACAGTGGAAAAATAAAGAGATTCCTTTGTGGGCATTCAGTCTTGCACCTTCAGTGAACATTAACCAAGTGGATAGAATGTTTTATTTGTGAATGATCATGTAACCTAAATAAATATTGCTTCTTTCATGGTCCGACTTCAGCATGGAGTCAAGTGTAAAGAGAAACAATTAAGGAACATTAAGAAGCCATTCGATCTACCCTAATAGTTTAAAGAAACAAACAAACAAAAAATAGCAAGGAGATCCAATTAGTAATCCCTTTCTCTCTGTGTCTTTTTCACTTTCTCTGCATATCCCATCTGCCCCAGGATTACTTCTCCGTCTTCACAGGATCTTTTCTTTGTGCTCTCATGCCTTGTCTGCTAGGATTGAGTCTAAGTTCTTGTTACTAGCTTTCCAAAAGGAAATGTTGCTAGTCTGTCCCAGCTCCTTCCAAATTTGCACCTCTGTCTTTCTATTATCTTTAGCAAAAGTGCAAAAAAGAGGGAGTTATAAACTATTCTTTGGAAAGCAGAGGATGAATAAGGCTGCAAATACTCAGGCATTCATAATTTTCTCCAAAACAAAATCTGTATGTTTACTGATTATTCCTCCAGTGTCTGAGTTGCTGCTTCTAAAATCTTTACATGAAATGGAATCAAGGAATTTTCTATTACGTAGGTAAGATTCATTCTCATTGAGCATTGTCATTACAATGGTCATCAAAACGAAAATGCACTGTAGAATGCTAAGAGAATTTTCAACATTACCTGATTAACCCAAATACTGTAGTTGACAAAACAGTTCTTTAATTGACCTGCTTTTAAATGTGACATGCATGCACATAAACACACACATACACATATTCCTTTGGTGGAGGGGGTAGAGAGTTATATATGTGGGCATATATGTGGGCAAGAAAATTTTCACAAAAGGACTGAGTGTAATTCTCACATTATCTGTTCAGATCTATATTGTTAGATAAAAGACTGTCAAGGTCTCTAAGAGGCTGCAAATACATTAACAAACACAAAAATATCTTTTGTGATTTTCTGATCAAATAAAAATGATTCAATTACATTCCAAGGGGTAATTCTAGCACTCACAATGCAAAATTGAACAAATGTCCTAGAATTGTAGCATCTTCCCTTTCTCTCTATTTAGGTTTTAGTTTGTCCCTATATTTTTGAGCTTGACTTATTAATTACACAAGACTTCTTAAAAGTTGAAAAACAAAACAAAAAACCACCCCTGCTCAACCATCCCTTGTATTCTTGCTTTCATTTATTTTTTAAAAATAATTTGTCTTTATAGAAACTTTTAAATGCACATGGAAGGAGAGAGAATAATATAATGAATCCCCAGATTCCCACCAACCAGTGCCAGTAAGCATTTATAGTGTGTTTGTATTGTTTGATCTAACCCTTCTCCCCTTTTTTTGGCTGCAGTGTTATAAAGCAATTCACAGAATATGTGAAGATTTAAAAATAAAGGTCCTAGATTATTTTTAACCCCCTGGACTTCTTTGTTGGATTTTCCAAGTTCAAAAGTTACTCTGGGACCTATAGTTATCCCTGGACAAAGTCTAAAGCATATTATAACTATACACATAAGCTTCAAGTAAAAGAAAAAACAAAATAGAAACCTCTGCATTGCCATTAAATATGAATTATAGCAGAGTAAGGCAGCATTAGAACAATGCTAAATGGCACAGTTCATACAACACAAGCATATGCAGAAAAGTGACTTATGACATATTGGAGAAAGATCCTGTAAATGCATGCACGCCTGACCATCCAGGTGCACGGGCTGGCTGCTGTGTAAGACCTCACATAGGCTGTGCCTTTGAAGGAAAGGACTTCTGTGAGCTATCCTTCCCTCTCTCCTTAAATGGCCATCAGCAACTGAGGAACAATACAATTGATTCCTTCATTCAGAGGCTTAGGGGGGCAACTAGGAAAATGGTGAATAAAGACTTGGCTCTATTTCGTATTGAGACAGGTATCCTGGAACTCCACAAAATACGAAGGAGAAAAATCATATCCCACTGTGTAGATGCACAGTGTTTTATTTAAAACACAAAGCCAGAGTGGTCCAGATTTATCCCTTTCTTGAACTTTTAACAGAATTACTAGTCTGACTGCTTCACGAGAAAAAGAATTTTAAATGAGTTACTGATACCTCACTTTACCAGCATTATGGCACTGACCTGAGACTTAATATAGAAAATTATAGATCTTGGCCTAGGGTAATTTTAATCTCTGCCCATAATAACAGGCCTTTGGCTGCCAAAGGCAAGGGCTTTGTGTGCTGAAATTGGAACTCTGACCCTGAGTTACAAAGTCATAACTAGCAAGAACAAAGAAAGATTCAAGAACTTGGGAGTTAATATCTCTTTACAGAAGTTACATACAAACAAATGGGCACCAGATTATTTATACACACAATGTGCATCTTGTACATCATTTTATCTTAGATCAGAGAGGAGGACCTCCTGCTCAATATAAACTACTTTATCGGATGTGATTAAAAGCATAAAAGGCAAGTTTAATTCATCATTCTAAAGGGCTTCATCCATTTATGTCTCCAAAACAGGCTTTCCTGAGGCTGTGTCATGTAAATATTAATAACTTCCCTGAAATGACAAACATATTTATCCTATGTTACCTTGTTATTGTGTATGTCATATAACACGGCCTCTTGCATCTTTGACTGTTTCCTGGATTCTACATCAGATGGGCACAGATATGGTAGACTATAGCACACTGCTTAATTAACTCAAAATTCCAATTTAATATTTTTATTTCATTAGGGAAAGAAAAAAAACACAACACAGTTTTTTTTTTTTTTTAAACAAGGCAACTATACAAACCAATTTTTAGTGAGAACTACTCTTTCTTCCTGGCTAATCAATTCATTTGGGCCCTGGATGAACCCTCAATTGAAAAGAATTTTTTTTTGTTTTGTTTTTGATCCTCAAATAAAATTTATTTGCCTTGATATACACAATCCTATCTTTGTAAATTCTATCAGGTGTTTTCAGAGAGGACATTTATGAACTTCTAAACTAAGTTATGCTCTAAACTTTCTAGCAACAGAGCACCTAAAAGAAAAGATACTGCTTCATCACATTACTGAATTGCATTCATAACAAGCAGTCATCCAAAAAATAGGTACAATCCTAGATTAACATTGCTATCTTATTTGAAAGGCCAAAAGATTTGCATATGAATAACAGCCAGTTAAATGTCTAAGAGGCATCTGAAACATACAGATGCAAAGCCTAACTCTTCATATCCCATAAAAAGCTCATTTTTTCCCCACAGCGTTCATCTCAGTACCATCTCCCTGGTTGCTCAAGCCCTAGACCTAGGATTTCTTCTTTCATCTAAACACTCTTACCTAACTTTTGACTCTACCTTCAAAATATATCCCAAACATTCCACTTCTTTCCATCTCCCCACCCACTTAATTTGTTCAAAATTACCACCATCCCTTTTCAGAATTCTGCAATGGCTTCTATTATAAATTTTCTATACATCAGTCAGAGTTCATCTTTCTAAAGCAAAAATCAGGTCACATCCCTCTCCTGCTTAAAGACCTTCAATAATTTCATGTCAAATATTGAAAAAAAAATCAAGCTTTTTTCATAGAGAAAAAGGTCTCTACTTATCTTTATAGTCTCATTTCTGACAATTCTGCCTATTGCTCACATTGCTTTAATTACATTTTAACTAGTTAAAGTGCTCTTGTCTGGGAGCTTTTGCACCTGGAATTCTCTTCTCCAGGAAGTCTTTCTCCTCAAATACCCTTATGCCACTCATATCTCGGCTGAAATGCTGCTTCTTTGGAAAAGGCATTTGTGACCATGCAAAACATAAACCTTAACCAGTTAGTCTTAACCAAATCCTCCTGTTTTCATATATTCATAGGAATTATTATGATATGAAATTACACAGTTCACTTGTATATCTTGGGTTTTGCCTGTTTCCCTCTTTGCTGCTCCAGAATTCAAATTCCATGAGAGCAAAGACGTCATCTATTTTGTTTATTGCTTATTCCCAGCCTCTAGAACACAATAGACACCTAATAAATATCTGTCTAATAAATGATTAATAATTGTATATATCTATCACAAATAGTCAAATCAATATTTTATTAGCTTATACATGTTAATGTGAATCAAGAAATCTCAATACTATTATACTAAAAGCCACATACAAGGCATGTAATTGGTTTTTAACCAACTGGTGGATAAAGTGAATAAAAATACGTGCTAACAACGAAACTACCATCTTTTTAGAGGCTGTACTACACAGCAACACTCTATGTCGTTTAGTCACTATAATAATCCGATGAGGTGAATCCTATTTTACAGTAGAAGAAATGGAGATTCACAGAGTTTTAAAATCTTGCCTAAAGTCATAGAGTTAGTGGTGGATTTTTAGCTATAACCTCTCACTGCCTCTAAAATAATCATAAGGGTGGCTACAAAGACGACGATAATTATTGAGCTATTCTAACTATGTGCCAGGCATTTTGCTAAGCATTTTGAATGTTGTGGAAAGGATCACGCTTATAAATATCCATATTCCTAGTCTTCCTCTATGTTTTCAAGCCTCTCTGGCATATAAACTAACAAATGTAACGAGTGTTGCTTCTGAGCTAAGCCTTCAGGACTGGTGTGCCCCTTCCATCTCTCACCTCCTGCCATCTTGTTCCTGGAGGCCATGTGTTCGACAGGTGGGGCAGAGTCTGCTTTCCACAAGGTTCTGAGTGGCTGTGCGTAGCAGAGCCCCCAACAACATACCTTTGTAACGTGAACAAGGAATAACACTTTTTAAGTGTTAAACCACTAGGATTTGAGGACTTACTTATTGCCACAGTATGATATATCTTGTTCAAACCAATTCAGATACAGTACCTCATTTAATTCCTAAAACGATTAAGTGAAGTACATTATTACCTCCATTTTATGGATTATATAAATAAGTCTTAGTGATATTAAATAACTTACTCAAAATCATATAAGTAGTAAATGAATGTAAATGCTGGACTAGCTGAATCCAAATTATGAACCTTTCACTGAACACTGTACTCAGTTCCATTAATGAGATTTATTTCTTTGCAGCAAACACGTTTAAATTACTCAGTGGTGATATTAGTTGTATCTCTTTAGTTGCATAACCTCCTGGAGAAAGTGTGGATTAAAGAAAAACTAAAAGTCTTATTATCTTAGCAAGAAATATGATCAAATTACATGTTAGTTAATGGTAACATTTCCGTACTCTGTGTTCTCTAACAAATCTTAAATACAATACTCTAATAACTGATTTCGAGATTTTATTGACTAGCCCAGTCACAATTGCTTTATAATTTGTAACTCCCCCATTGCTCTCCATTTTATCAAATATCATTGATTGTGCAGGTCCCCATGGGAACCAATTATAGGGGAAAAAAATGCAAAGAGTCTTCACAGCCCATCTCAGTAAAAGTGGTCAGTTATTTTACAATTAGAATAATATTTATATAACCAAGGAGTCTGTACATCTATTTTGCATTATTCCTGATATATATGGAACTTCTACCAAAAGCAAAAATATAAAACTCCATGTATTTAATATGAACCCAAAGAAAGGCTGCAGCCAAGTATTTCAGTCAATAGTTTTCCCCACTCCTCAGTGTGAACACAGTAACTGAAAGCAGCTTTTAACATTTGGTTCTTTATACTCCAAGATGCAAGAGATGAACAATAGTAGATACACTTCCTTCTTCATTAATAAAAGAAGAAAATCCTAGTTAATGTCCATGGGTAGTAGATACACTTCCTTCTTCATTAATAAAAGAAGAAAATTCTAGTTAATGTCCATGGGCTTAATAAATTCTTTGTATGTTATAGCAAAAGATTTGGTTATAGATTATAAACAATGAAATATAACTCAGTGGCTACTGGGATAAACAAATGAAAGCAAAATACATGCCCATGAATATCATTTCAATACTTTCAGTGTTTTAAGATCACACCTATGCTGGTGACATAAAAATAACTGTAGTCCTGTATTATTTATCTGCACGGTCCTACATCTCTACATTTTAAATTCTATTTAATATTACTTTCCAGTAAAGAGATGGGGTTAAGTTCTGTGAGAATTACATTCAAGGCAATCTGTTCTGCAAGAGACAGTATGTTTTCATTTGAATGTACTTACATTCATATGACAAAAACAAGAAAGGCCTTTAAGTTAACAGTTCGCAACATACTCATTGCATAAAATGATCCAATCCATTATGGCACAGGGATTGAACTTAAAGGTATCACCCAATTTAAGTGCTAAGCACTACCATAGATGCTTGATTTTAGAGGCAGTATCTAATGGAATGGAATATAGAAAAAAATGGAAGTAAAAAGTGTGTATTAGTTTTCTATGGCTGCTGTAACAAATTCCTACAAACTCAGTGGCTTAAAACAATACAAATTTATTCTCTTGTAGTACTGAAGGTCAGAACTCTAAAACACAAGTGTCAGCTGGGCTGTGTTCCTTCTGGAGGCTTTGAAGGAACATCTATTTTCTTGCCTTTTCAGCTTCTAGAAGCTGCTATATTCCTTGGCTGGTAGCCCCTTCCTCACATCACTCCAACCTCTTGCTTCACTATCACATCTACTACTAAATCTGATCTTCCTGTCTCCCTCTTATAAAGACCCTTGCAATTACACCAGGCTCATTTGAAATATCCAGCTTAATCTTTCCATCTTAAGATCCTTAACCAAATCACTTCTGCAAAGTCAGGCAACATATTCACATGTTCTGAGGATCAAGACATGGATATCTCTGAGGCACAATTATTTAGCCTATCACAAGGGGAAAAGAGATGAAAGAAATAGCACATGGTTGGAAGACTTGCAAGTATTGTTCTAATAATAATAGTAATTACTATTATTTGTTCATTGAATAAATGTCTATTGAGCGATTAAATCATACCAAATAAGGTCTGGAACATGGCAGACACATTCCAAAAAGACGAGCCTACATCGAGGAGTGGAGAAAACTATTGACTGAAATACTTGGATGCAGCCTTTCGTTGGGTTCATATTAAATACATGGAGTTTTACATTTTTGCTTTTGGTAGAAGTTTCATATATATCAGGAATAATGCAAATAGATGTACAGATTCCTTGATTATATAAATATTATTCTAATTGTAAAATAACTGACCACTTTTACTGAGATGGGCTGTAAAGGCTCTTTGATTTTTTTTTTTCCCGTATAATTGGTTCCCAGTGGACCTGCACAATACGCAAATGGCCACATATACAAATGCTTATGGTCTGTCTAAATCAGGATATCTGAGTTAATATTAAGAAACAAATCATAATCTGAATAAAACCTCAATGACAAGTTTTAATAGCAGCTTTGTTTATTCAGTTCCTCCAAAATGCAAATATATATATATATATATGTATATATATATATATATATGTATATATATATATATATATTTAAATAGATTTGGTCCCAGGATGCAATTAATAATGACCGTAACATGGATAGTGCACAGAAAACAGCAACTTCAAAATAATAGCTAAAAAAAGCTTTTTTAGCTGAGGAAAATTCTTTTACTGTGAAAAGATGTGAAATATAGTAGAGTGAGTTGAAGCTAAAAGTATAACTGAAGGTGTAAGAAGAGCCATTCTAAGGCAAGAACATTTTCTCCACACGGAGATCTCGATTTTTGTAATCATTGGCAAAAATAAAAAAAGAAGACACTAAGTAGTTGGATGAAAAAGACAAGTAATTTCTAAGGTCTTCTCTTTTATGTCTATGAGACAATTAGACTTGGATTTCAGATTCTTCTTCCTAACAAGAAAATGGAAACACTTATCAAAGTCGAACAAATTTTGCCTCAGGAAAATTTCAGGAATTATAATTTTAGAATACAACTATTTTGATAGATTATTCCAATTATAGACACCATCATTTCTTGATAAATTTTTCAAAACCACGGTGTAGTCACTAAAGGCGTATTATATAGGGAATTTCCAATAAACAAAGGTGGAGAAAGGAGCATTTAGTTAACATCACTACTAATTATTGTTATTCATTCATTCAGTAAATACCGATTGAGCCATTACATTATATCATATAAGATCTGGTACATGGTAGACACAGTGTAAAAAGGCAAGTGTAAATTATCTATACTGGCCTTGTATTCAAATGCTTATGGCCTGTTTGTATCTGGATGTCCAGAGTTAATACTGACAAATAAATCATATTCTGAACACAATTTCAATGAAAAGTTTCAAAAGTAGCTTTGTTTATTCAGTTCCTCTATTATTTTATTATTCTCCACATAATAAAAACCACAGAGGAGAGGTATAGTCTATGAAATTTGTACAGTATTGAATTTCCAAGTCATTGGAAATGTTTATGCAAATGCTTATGGTCTATCTAAATCAGATTGAGAATGGTCTATCAAAAATAGTTAATTATTATTGATTAAGAAAAATATTTGTGAGGCACACAAAAAATCCAGGGTTAGTTTGGTTAATATGTTGAGAGTGCTAACAAATCAACATATAAAAAATACACAACCCAGGAGAAAAATAACCAAAGGACTGAAGCCATGTATACATGGTGAAAGATACATAATTGAATAATAAATATACGAGAAATGATCAAACTCACTAGTAAAGAGGAAAATCATAAAACAAAAAGATAACATTATGAACTCTCAGATTGGCATAGACAGTAAAATTCATTCTTTCCCAGTGTTTTAAAGATCTAGGAAACAGGAGTTGATACTGTTTTGGCTAAATTAAATATTTATAAAACGTTTTCCTTGGGGGACAATACACCATACTTTAAAATATACATAACTTTTAACCCAGTAATTCACTTTTAAATGTCCATCCTTTACATAAACCCATGCATGTGAACAAACATGTCTTTATAAAGATATTTATTGCAACATTGTAAGGAGAAAAACCACCTCAAAGCAATAAATACATTCATTTGCAGATCAGTTTATATAAATATTGTACATTCATTGAAATGGAATACTATGTAGCTATAAAAAATAAAATACATCTATCATAGGCTGGTAGTTCTCAAAGTATGCTCTGAGGACCTGTGGGTGTCTCAGAGACCCTTTCAAAGGGTTCACAGGGTCAAAATTACATCATCATAATATTAGAGTGTTACTGGTTTCCTTTTACTCTTTAAATCCTCATTCTCAACAGGCAGAGCGGAGTTCTTTTAGTCTATATGACATGTGATATGGCAAATGCCAAAGCAAATAAGAAAATTCAGCTATGTTCTATTAAGTCAAACATTAAAAAGTTTTGCGAAAAAAAAAAGTTTTGCGAAAATGTAAAATAATTCCACCCTTATCACAAATATTTTTGTTTAGTTGGGAAATACAGTTGTTTTCATAAAATATTATTTTAATTGATATTCAATGGTTTTATCATCTTTTAAATGAATTCATAATTTTTAATTGTCAGTTTTAATTTCTAATATGGAAAATGTTGATATATATAACCGAACTAAACAAAAGTTCATTTGGAGTTATTGATAGCTTTTAATAGTATAAAGGTGTCCTGAAAACAAAATGTTTGAAAACCCTGACCTCAGCCAATGTGTTGTTGCCCCGTAGAGATCGCCAATCTAATCTTCTTTCCCTTATAGCTTCATATGATAAGTGCAGATATGTAGAAGGAAGAGAAAGGGAGAAGGATATAAATAAGAAAAAAACCCACAGAAGAATGGAAGCTATGAAGAAGTAAGCAGCATTCTTGCATAATTTTCAAAGTATATTGAATAGCATTAAGTAACTGGTATAAATACCACAGACAAAATTATTGCCTTCAATTAGACAATAAGATTATACATTGAAAATCTTTGAAAAATATTGTTTTTGTAATATTTTTCTTTGTGTTTATTTACATGACCATTATTTTAGCATTTTAAGCTTTTTTCTAATTAAAAATTATTTTATAATATTTGAAAAATATAGCCCACAAAGAAGAAATCTGTAAGTCTGCTGCTGAGACCAATGATTGTTATCATCTTAGAATATTTCTTCTATTTCCTGTTATAATTGAATTATTTATAAAGTAAAAATGAGTTCATTTTTATTGCTTTTTAAGGTAATATTTAATAAACATTTCAGTGTTATTCCAATTTTATCTTAAAAAGTCTTCCCATTAATAATTTTGAGAGGTGTACCCCTATGAAACTTTATAAGAGTTTGACATTATTTTCAGGAAAATAACCTAAAAGCATAAAATGAATGGGGTCTTATTTTTTAAGAGGTGTTAGGACACTTCGAACAAAATATTGGCAGCAGATGTTTGTAGCTGTGGCTCTTAAGACAACAGAAGCTTTCCTGACCGTGAGAACCACTGCAGGGAGGCCTTGTAACTGAGAGAATAAATGATTAGGCCAAATGTCATTGCTGTCAGGAAATTCTTTGGGGAGTGACAGAAACCTCTCAGAAATTTAGAAGTGTTCCCTGCACACAGGAAGAAAGCCATCTGTTCATTTCAGCATCAGAGGCCAGTCAAAATAATTATTGACTATCACCAAATTCATGGCTATAGATAAAGAACTGGGACTACCTGGAAAGGTATTAACAAATCCACTCATTACGGTTGACATTTTAGTTTAGAATGAAGGATATTTATTCACTTTAGTAAGACCTTAACCCTTAATGAAGAAGATTCACAAAAGATAATTCCAATAAAAGCTGTCTTCCTGACAGCCATTATAAGAATGTTTATTAACATAAACTAGTGAATTTCACACTCTTCTCATATTTCATTATACCTACATTCTGACAGCTACCTAATGGTGACCCAAGTTCACAGAAATTATGAGCCCGTTTTCTAGATTGTTATAGCAAACAAAAACATTCCAGTTCACAATATAAATGTAAACTGGACACTAATGGGTACATGTACTATTTGTATGCAGGTTTTCTGGTTAATTGATTTAATTACTGCATGAAACCAAGACTAATAAACTGCTAATTTGAACTAAAAAATAATTGACTATATCAGATTTAGCAAATATCTATCATTTATAAATAAAACCCTCCAGTGTTAAGGGGCATCAAAATGATTAAGTTAGATAAAAATATGGACTTATGACATAAAATAAATCAAAACGTTTTGGAAAAGTGGGAGATTCACAATGTAATGTGTTTCTATTTTAAATTAGACATCTCTTAAGATTTTCCATTTCAATTCTTTTGTTTGAAATATCTTATTCAGAAGATACAATAGTGAATAAAAATCAATATAATATAGAAGAACATATTGCTACATAAGACTCAAGTGGTCATATCATAATCTAGGTTTTATTAATGAATAATGGATAAATTTACAGTAGAAAGTATTAATTTTATTTTTAAAAAATATGCTATTCAGAAGGAAAATTAGAGTCAGGGCTACCAAAAACCTATTCTCTGACATAAGCTTAGAGAATGACAATTAAGCACATTTTACATACGATAGAGAAACCTGTAGGAAACAGTACAAGGGCTCTGTAGTATGTTCTTGTGTTTGTAATTTGGAAGACCTTTGGAAGTATGAAGGAATGCAAGAATGCATCATTTAAAAGAAAATGGCATTTTCAGAGGCCAGAGAACCAATGCGGCCAGGAGTTTGAGACCAGCCTGGGCATCATAATGAGACCCCCATCTCTATAAAAAAAAAATTAGCTGGGCATGCTTGTGCACACCTGCAGTCCTAGCTATTTGGTAGGCTGAGGAGGGAGAATCATTCGAGCCTAGAAATTTGAATTTATAGTAACCTGTGATCACGCTGCCACTGTACTCCAGCCATGGTGACAGATGGAAACCCTATCTCAAGAAAAGAGTGAGGGGAAAGGAGAGGGGAAAAGAGAGAGGAAAGGAGAGGGGAAGGGAAGGGGGATAGGAGAAGGGAAGGGAGGGGAAAGGGGAAGGGAAGGGAGGGGAAAGGGGAAGGGAAGGGAGGAGAAAGGGGAAGGGAAGGGAAGGGGGGGAGGGGAAGAGAGGGGAGGGGAGGGGAGGGGAGGGAAGGGAAGGGGAGGGGAGGGGAGGGGAAGGAAGGGAAGGGAAGGGGAGGGGAGGGGAGGGGAGGGAAGGGAAGGGAAGGGAAGGAAGGGATCACCATTTGTAGCCAGCAGGAACACATGACCATTGAGACACAAAATCAATGAATCATATCGCATTTCTCATCAGAGTTCACAAGAAATGCTGTTTGATCTCTGGTGTCTAAAATCACTGCAACTGTGGCTTTAGAGTTTCACATTTCCTTGAAACTAAACATTTAATGTATTATTGTCCAATATTCCAGAGACAATTCTGCTGACCAAGAAATTATTCTATCTTAACCTCATA